>JAQZBX010053828.1:0-18790 GCA_029593785.1 Cabassous unicinctus | reverse complement strand
CGGGAGTGGCCGCTCTCAAATTACAACAAAGGGGGCTGGAGGCCGGGCCCGCCGCAGTGGCCGCCCCCAGGGCAGGGGTGGGCCTGGGAGGGGTTTGCCGTCCCACTCGGGTTAAAAGTACCGCGAAAAGAGCGAGCCAGCGACTCCTGCCCGCGGCTTCCTAACCTTGGAGCGCGCTTTCTCCAAAGGCCGGAGGACCCTGCGAGCCGGCCCCTGCTCGGGAGAGGGGGACCAGGGGCGCGGAGCGGGGCCGCCGTGGAGAGCCTGCACCCAACCAAGCCCGCGCGGGCCCCCGCCGCCAAGTAAGAGGCTCCCTGCGCCTCCCCCTCCCCACGCTCCTGGAGGGATGGAGGCAGCGTCCGGGTGGGGTCCCCAAGCCCCATTCTCCCCAGGCCGCCGCTCAGCCGACAGGCCACGTCAGGGAGACGCGAGGACGTGCAGGCTCACGGGTCCCTCTCCCTACTCGGGGGACCCACCTAGCCCCCGTCTCCTGGGCCGGCGAGGCGGTGCCGCTGGCGCGCCCCGGGAGCAGGGCGCTCTGTTCCTTGGTCTCCAGGAGCGCCTGTGGCCCGGCAGGACAGGGCCAGTGGAGCCCCGGGGTGCGCTGGGTGCCCCGGTGGAAGCAGCTTGGGGCCTGGGGCCCTGGGGGCTGTGACTGTGCCGGGAGTGCTGAGCTCGTCGGGCACGGGGGGCGCCCAGGAGCTGCCTCCCAAACTGGGGCTTTGGGGAGGTGGAGCGCGCGGGGCCCGGGACGGGCGGCTCTGGTGCGGCGCCTGAAAAAATCTCCCCAACTTTCCGGAAAGGCTGTGGCTGAGCGCGGGAGCGCCTTGAGTCCTGCGGGCAGAGAGGCCAGGTGTCCACTCCCGAGCGGTCCTTGCTCGCCGGGGGACCCGGGGACCTCTCTCGCCTCCCTCCTCTTTGTTATCACAGAGAGGCCCTGGAGTAGGAAAGAACCGGCACCGGTAAGCTCACGGATGGTGGTTTTAGGGTCGTCCCGGGAGAGCCAGCCAGGTCTTGTGCCCCCGTCCCGCGGTCCCCAGTGCCTGCAACTTTTACGCAGGCGCTTGGGCCACTGCATCTCCCCCTTCTGCCCCACCTCCGCACCGCCCGCCGCAATCTGGGAGACCTCCGGGTGTAGCTGCCTTCCAGAAGTGTCGCTATACAGAATAGAAATGACTTCCCCTCCACCACCCCATCCTGCCACGGCAAAGACCACGAAAAACAAGATTGGGAGGTGGGTAGGGTCGGGGTGGGGACTACTGAACCTACGCAGGACTAGGAAACCTCAGATCTTAGGAGAGGAGAGAGGTGCACAAAAGTCAGCTGCCAGGCTCTTAAAGATCAGTCCAGTTGTGAGTGCTGAAGCTCAGAGCCTCTGGATTAGTCCCTGTGGGGACTGGAACCCAGATCCCTTCCTCCAGGCCTCTCCCCTACACCACCCACCGTTAGCCTGTCCAAAAGCCCACTGTCAACCCTGGTGGAACTATTTAGTTACTTATGGTGCAGTGGACAAAATATTGTGTAAGTGATGGTCCCACATGTGGTTTAGAACAGAAGAAGAGTTCATTTCCCTGGTCAGTTCCCAGGCAAATGAATGAATGACTCACTAGACCCTGCCCTGGGAAAATAATGACTCTCCCTCCCCCCTTTGTCCTCTCCTCCTTACTGCTCTCTAATAGTCTGTCCCTGGGATATGACAAAGTGTATGTACCCCACGGGTCCCTGGTGGCTGTCAGGGCTACCCTTCAAAGGGGATTGGGTCTAAGTGTGTGTGTCGTTTGTATGTGTGCTTTTGTCCAGCTATTTGTCTCCCTGTGACTTTGTGTTAAAAAATGACTTGATCTAAGGTCACTCAGCCATGAAATGGCAATGCTAAATATGAATCTCAGGTCTGAAGGCAAAGCATGCACTTGAAGTTACAGAATGGCTGACATTTTGATGCATCGCAGACACAGGGGATTTTGCAGAGGTGCTTGCGTTTATCTCCTTCTGAGCTCCTTGACTGGCCTCTCCTGGCCTCGTGCCAAGTCCTTGTCTTCTGACCGCTGGATGACCAATGTGGAAGGGCCTTGTAAAGGAAACAGATTTTCTGTGGTCTAGCGATGACCATCAGTAAAGCTTCCTTATGTCCTAGAAAATTCTGTCCTGTTTATTTAAAATTGTTTTTATCCTGAAATTTTCAAATATGCGCAGAAGTAGAGAGAAGGTTATAAGGACCCCCCATTAACCTCTCACCCAGCTTCAACAATCATCAAGATTTTACCACCCTTGAGTCATTTATCCCATGTTTCTTTTTCTCATTGACGTATTTTAAAACAAATCTCAGGCATCAATGCATTTATCCCTCTATATTTTGGTGGGATCTCTAAAAATACTAAGTAACCATAATGCTATTATACCTCATAAAATTAACAACAATTCTTTGGTATTATCTAATACCCAGTCCATATTTGGAAGTTTCCTATTTCTCTCCAGTTCTGTTGGTTTTTTTTTCATTGTTTACAGTCATATTGTGTGTTATTCTTTTCAAACCACTTTTTTAATCCACTATGCCATTTGATTCTTGCAATATCCCACTGAATCACAAGGTGGGTACTATTGAATCCATTTTCCCCTGAGGAAACTGGCAAACAGATAAGATGTCCAGATGACACTGCTGACAATTGGACCTAACCAGCCTCTTCATTCCTTGGCAAAGGTGGTTCTGGATCTCTGTGCTGCTCATGGAGTATCAGTTTCTTTCTGAAGAGTCCATCTGGGCTCTGGTTTCATCCTGGGCTTATCACTTCCTATGCACCTGCTGTCAGAAATCTCTGTGTAAATATTTAGTCATTGGCCATTTGGTGCTTGAGATAAATAGCTGCAAAGTTAGGAAACCTGGGTTTCTTTCCCAGCCTATTGAGGAAGTGAGAGAGCAACTAGGGCCCAGGGTTGCCTTCTCAGAGCCAAGGAGCATATCTTCCTATTCTCCGGCTCCTAGGATGAGAGAAATGATTGTGGCTGCAATTCCTTGAAGTAACAAAGTCCCCAGAAAGAAATCTGGTTGAGAGCAATCAGCTGTCTCTGAGCACTGCCTGAGTGTTTTGGCAGCTGGCATCTTCAGGCTGAAGCTCCTAAATTCCATGCTTGAGGAGAGGCACAGAGGTTTGGGCTTCTCATAGAAGTCCTTGGTTTATGGACAACTTGGCTTATTCTGCCTTAGTCTGATGAGAATATAGAACATCAGAACTTTTTACTTCAAGCATTTTAATTGCTTGTGTTTATTTGCTTTGGAAGGGAGTTGATAAAAAAGAAATTTTTATACCTTATTAATGAGACTCATGAGTTGGAATTCTCTTTCCTTGGCAGGCTGTGTGGGAAAAAGGAATTCCTTGTTACCTAACTCCTAGATTTTCCGCTGTTATGTTTGTTGCCCTGAAACAGGGCATGAGCAGATCTTCCATAAAACAACCAGTTAGGGACAGAGGAACAGGATGGTCGAATCCTACGAGTCAACTGTAGGAACTCAAAAGGGGCAAGGCATTAACCTTAAGCCCCACTGTCTCCTGGCAGCTCTAAGTTCTCTTCCCCCTTTGCTAATGGGCTGTCTCTGCTGCGGGTAGAATTTCTAGGTGATTCCACATCAGCAGCTGCAGTTGCAAAAGAATTATTGCTTCCTTCATGTTACAGTGTTAGGGGCCTTAGGAGCTGTAGTTCCCCACTCCCAGGGGAAAATGGCTGCCTGGATTTAGAAGAGAAGCTTGTAACTATTGTTCATAAACCTTTGGAGAAAGGTGTTGGCAGTCAGTCAACATGGCAGTGTTGTATGGATCCACCTGCACCCAGACTCTAAAGCCCACCCTGCTCCAGAGTCACAGAACCAGCAAGACTGACAACTGTGGGCTGGAAAGAGAAGAGCCAACTTGACAAGTACAGAGATGCTTCAAGAGCAATGCATTTATCTTCCAAGTCTTCAGCTTTGTCTGGGTTGAAGCAAGTCTTCAGAGAGCTCTCAACCTAATGACGCAGCAGATCCGCTCCTGCTGTTGAACACGGAGAATGCTCGGCAGTGAATGCAAACTGGCCTGTTGTGCTGGGTTGTCTTCTCCCACCGTCTGCATCTGAGAAGTCTTTAGTCACCTGCTCCATCCTTTCCGCATCCTTTCAGCAAACCACTTATTTGAGGATGTAAGGCATGATGGTAGCAGTTTAGATAAGACTTCTGTCCAGCGTTTAAAAAATTCACTGGTACTTCCGTGGGGGCAAACAATATGGCCAGGCAAGTTGTGTGTGGCAAATAAGTGCTTGGTGCAGGGACTGACTCAGCAAGCCATAAGGACGTGATTAGGACCACAGTTAATAAGCTCTCCTTGTCCAAGGCTTTCTGATTCCTTCACCTGGGTACTCTTAGTATTATAGTCAATTCTAATAACACATGCAAATCAAGATAAGTTTTCTCTTTAGTCTTTTCTTTGTCTGAATCCATGACAGATAAGCAGACATGACTGGCCCAGTGGATGTGTCCGTGACAACGTTCTCATATGTCCTCTTCGTAGTGTCGCCAACAAAATGCTGAGTGTTTCTGCAAAAAGAATGGCACTTGCCTATCAAGTATACACTTTAAAAGAATATACCTTATGTTTATGGTTTGTGAGTAGCTTAATTTGCTCAGGACTTTATAATGTCCTTCTTGAACTAGGATCCATGAACTTCCTGCTCATCAAACCACCCTCCCCAGCCTTGTCCCAGGTACCAGTGGTGTACAAGGATAAACATTAGTACATGATTCCAGAGTGCCAGTGTGACTCAAAGATCTAGGAAGAAAGATATTTTCCTAACTATCTTTCTCAAACAAATACAAATATAGAATCGAGTAAAGTAGATGTTTAGAGTAAACTTTGTTTTAATTTGAAGAACATACATATGTAAAATGGCATACATCTGGATGAACTTTTACAAAGTGAACTAGCTTTTGAAACTACCACCTACATCAAGAATAGAATAGTAACAAAAGGGCTTGGATTTTAAAGTCAAATCTTTTTATTTCAAATACAGTTCATGCCTGCACACAGCTGGTTCAACCATGACTCAAGATCTTGGGATTGGATGCTCATTTCCTTTGACCTTGGGGGATTTGGGAGATATGTTTGGAAACACAGTTTAGAATCTGGAAAGCCACAAGATTAGCTGGGAGATTCAAGCGGCTTCTTTCCTTAACCCATCTAGGGAAGGTAATACCACCTGCCTGGGCTTTGCCAGTTGGAGGTGTCCTAAGCTACCAGTACTAGGTCTCACTCTTCCAGGACTTTCTGCCTCCTGCGGGGCTCACACCCACCTGGCAGGTGCTCCTCTTCTGGCAACTTCCATGGGTCTTCAGAACTGAGTGAAAAACTCTATGGCTACGTCCCGCCCTCCTGCCTTACTTTCCTTCCTTCCTCCTTCCCTTAATGCCTGGCCCTGCATCTCTTCTTTTTTATAACTTTATTTTAACTTCAAAAATAAAATAATAGTCAAAAGGCAGCTTAACAAATTTTGGAAGCATTACTTTAAAGAAATCCTGTCCAGGTACATTTATCTTATTTAATACTTAAAACAAACTCATTTGTTTCTCCAGTGTTCAGAAAGATGAATAAATGAGCACAGATTAGTTAACTGACACGACCAAGGTGTCCTTGTTAATGAAGAAAATGGAAAAAAAGAAGAAGAAGAAGCTTGGTCATATTCACATCTCATAAAAACTAAATCCCATATTCTTTTTTTGACCTTAAGCATTAAGCATTGATATAGTACCTTCTATGCCTTTGCTACAAAAATACTACAATATTATTGTTAACTCTAGTCTATAACTTACATTAGTTTTGTTTTTCCCATCCCCATATTCTTAACACCTTGTAATAGAGGAACATTCTTGTATTTGTATTATTGACCAAAATCCTCGTCTACAACCAAAATCACTATATTTACAGTCCCCAGATTATCCTCTAGCTGTCTTTCAATGAACATTAACCTCCCTAGACTACCCTTTTCAACCACAATCACATTTATAAATCATCAGTGTTAGTTATAGTCATTATAATGTGTTGCCATCAACTCTATATATTTCCACATATTTACAATCAACCTTATTAAACTTTCCACATACATTCAGTATCAGCTCCCCCTTCTCAACCCACATTCTGTCTACTACTAACCTTTACTCATTAAACTCTGTAAGTTTACTCATCATGCTCCGTTCATATCAGTGAGACCATACAGTATTTGTCTTTTTTTGTCTGGCTTATTTCACTCAACATAATATCCATGTTGTCATATGCATCCCAAGTTCAGTTCTTCTTATAGCTGAGTAGTAACCCACCGTATGTATATACCACATTTTGATTATCCATTCACCGGCTGATGGGCACTTAGGTTGTTTCCGTCTTTTAGCAATTGTGAATAATGCCTCTTTGAACATCAGTGTGCAAATATCTGTTCACATCCTTGCTTTCAGTTCTGAATATATTCCCAGTAGTGGGATTCCCGGATCACATGGCAGTTTTATATTCAGCTTCTCGAGGTACTGCCAAACTGTCTTCCACCGAGGCTGCACCATTCTACATTCCCACCAAGTGAAGGAGAGTTCCCATTTCTCCACATCCTCTCCAGCACTTGCAGTTTTCCGTTTTGTTAAAAAAGGTCATCTCTTCTTAACTCCAATGATTTAGTGACTTGCTATGTGCCAGACACCAGGCACCATAGAAGACACAGATAAATAAGGCACGATACTTGACATGTGTCTTTTAAAATAAACCTTCAGTCAAGCATGATATTCTGATGCTTGGCAGCCAGACCCCATGGTGCCCTCTTAGTGCCACCAGCAGGCTTACAGCACAGCCAAAGAAGTTTTGGGGGTTTGGGCTTGTTACAACGCAGTTGAAGAGAAGAAAAAAATTCATCAGGTTATCTGGAATTGCAATTACTATGCTCTAGCATGCCCATAGCCAAATCTTTGAGAATAGTTCTGTAAAATACTTTTAAGATGCCTTGAATTCAGGTGCTCTGTCTGATAGCACTTTGAAGTTTACGGGCCATTTTAGTGAGTAGGAAGGTAAAACTTAGTTTTGGCCATCAGTGAAGCTCTGTTTCATCAACACGTGGGATTTTCTTAAGTTGCTATTGCTCAGGTGTTTTTCCCTCTCTATAGCTCTCCAGCCATGCCCAGATCCCCGTCCCACCCTCACCCTGTCCTCAGGCCACCTCATGCTGCAGACTTGCAGCCATCTCCTAACTGGCCTCCCTTCCCTGGGTCAAAAGCCACGTGGAATCCTCTATGCAATAACCAGACGGAACTTGCTAGAGCTGGGCTTGGCAAGTTTTCTCTGTAAAGGGCCAGGTAGCAAATACCTTAGACTTTGTGGGCCACACAATCTTTGTTGCAACTTTGAGTATGAAAGCAGCCACGAACAGTACATTAACAAATGAGCGGGGCTGGATTCCAAGACTTTATTTACAAAAACAGGCCGGGGGCTGAATTTGACTCACAGACTGTAGTTTGCTGCTCTCTGCTCTAGAGCACAAATCTGCCCGCAAACAACTCCTGCTTACCTTCCATTGGCTCCTAATCCCCAAAAGGAAAACATCGCATTTCTTCGCTTGCCATACAAGGTCCCTCATGACCCTCAGTTTCCTTTTCCATCCTCACCTCTTCCACTTCACACCTCATCCACTCTCCCAGTCTTTCTTCTTTCTTCCTGCTATTCTGAGCCACGCATAGTTTCCAAAAGACCCTGGGTTGTCTTAGACGTGCTGTTCCTGCTGCCTGGAATGATGATCTCCCTCCACCTACCTGGCAAACTCCTATTTTCCTTCAAAACCTGCTCAGGTGTTGTTTTAGTTTCCCAGCTGTGATCACAAATACCACAACGTGAGTTAGCTTAACAAGAGGATTTGACTGGCTCATGATTTTGAGGCTAGCAGAAATCCAAAATGGAGTCGTCAGCAAGGTGATGCTTTCTCCCTGCAGACTGTGGCGCCCCGGGGCTGGCTGCCTGCGCTCCTTGGTGCTTGGCTTTTCTGTCACATGGCAGTGCTCATGGCAGCGACTTCTTCCTGCTCCAGGTTCTGTTGACTTCCTGCTTCTTCGCATGACTTTTCCCCTCTATGTCTGAGTTCCTTTCTGCTTATGAAGGACTCAGGTAATCTGGATTAAAGTTCAGCCTGATTCAGTTGGGCGGCATCTTAACTGAAGTAACATCTTGAAGACATCCTATTTACAATGGGTCCACACCCACTGGAATGTGGATCAAGATGAACAATGAGGACCAAAACCAAGATCCACAGGTATCAGCTTCCCAAAGCTTTCCCTGTTTCTTATCCCCAATTGTAACCATTGCCTTCCCAGTTCTGTTTCTGTACCTCGGACTTATTTATCTTATTGCCTCTCTAAACGTACTCTTCCTTGAGGGCAGGAAACCTGGCAGATTCATCTTTGAATTCCCTGTGAATAATACAGTACTTTTCATTTAGCAGCTATTTAATACACATAGACAACTAAAACTGCCATTTGAGTAGATTTTTTTTTTTTTTATTTCTCCTCTCCCCCTTCATTGTTTGCACTCACTGTCTGCTTGTTGTGTGCTCAATGTGTCTGCTTCTTCTTTTTTTTTTTTTTTAGGAGGTGCTGGGAACCGAACCTGGGACCTGCCATGTGGGAGGGAGGCACCCAGTTGCTTGAGTCACCTCTGCTCCCTGCTTGTTGTGTCTCTCATTGTGTTCCCTCGTTGTGTCTCCTCATTGCATCAGCTCGTTGCGTCATCTTGTTGCATCAGCTCGCCTCACCAGCCCATCACATGAGTGTGCTGTCTTGCCCTAGGAACTTCCCTGTTTACACTATTGGGAAATAGTTTCCTCACAGTCTACGCACTGCACAGTATTTCCTACATCACAACTTGACTGTTCTCCTACAGCACTCAGTAGGAGAGCTCTGTGAGCTGCCATCTACATGCAGGCCAATCTAAGTTCTGTGATATTAAGTCCCTTGGGCCACCACCAGACAGATTGGGCCAGACACACATGCTCCCTGTATGTGCACCAGGGTTACTCTGGAGAGAACTGGGACCAGGGAGCATAGGACAGCTTTGTCCAAGCCAATGAGGGGTGGGGAAGTGGCCAGCGAGGGTGCCAGAACACTCTGGCTTTTAAGTAGCCTTTTTCTTTATGCGGTGCCCACCCTTTACTGCAGTCCTTTAACTGTTTTCTGGAGATTTGAGAGAGATATTTCTGCCAGTTCTTGCTGGTTGTTCAAAGTTTCTGTGGGAGGATGGGGCCCTGAGGCATCTCACTCCACCATCTTGATTGGGGCCTCTGTGCCCATTTTTAAAATGGGATTGTTTGTCTTCTTATTGTTGAGTTGTAAGAGTTCTTTATGTATCTGGATACAGATCCCTTATAGATATATGATCTGCAAATATTTGCTCCCATCTGTGGATTTTCTTTTTACTTTCTTGATGGTGTCCTTTGAGGTTTTTAATTTTGATAGTGTTCAATTGATCTAGTTTTTCCTTTTGTTGCTCATGTTTTTGGTGTCATATCTAAGAATGCTTTGCCAAAATCAAGGTCATGAGACTCTTCCTCTACATTTTCTTCTAAGAGTTTTATAGTCTTAGCTCTTACATTTAGGTCTTTGGTCCATTTTTGAGTTTTAAATGGTGTGAGGTTAGAGTCCAACTTCATTGTTTTGCATGTGGTTATTTAGTTGTCCCAGCATCATATGTTGAAGAGTGTTCGTCTCTCAGGGCTTCCTAGATCAGCCTGGCATAAGGCTCATTTCTTTCCAGTCTTTCTCAGCTGCTCAGCTGCTCAGCTGCAAACTATCAGCCAAATGGCTCAGCTCTCCCCAGGTTTGAGCTGTTTGACCCTTCTCCTTTCTGTCACATGACAAAGTTCGCTCCTCTGGCATCTATGGGGCTCTCTCTCTTCCTATGTCTTCCTCTGTGAGTGCTCATTTATATCAGCCCACCTAGGGGGCAGGGACTTAACCTGAGTCACGCCTTACTGACATGGTCAAATCAAAGGCCCTGCATTGATTTAATCAAGTAAACTTAAAACCCTTTGAATTTAATACAAAGGGTATCACACCCAGAGGAACAGACCAATTTACAGACATAATCCTTCTCTTTTTTGAGGTTCATCAATAATCTCAAACTGCCACAGATGCTATTGTAAATGGAATTGTTTTTTTGTTTCAGTTTCAAAATGTTCATTACGATTATATAGAAATACAGTTGATTTTTGTATATGCGCTTGTATCCGGCAACCTTGCTAAAATCACTTGTTAGTTCTTATACATTATAGTGGATCCTTAGGATTTTCTGTATACACATTTGAGTCAATTTTTAAGCAAAAGGTAGGTGTTCATTAGGTGGACTGAGAATAGGGAACATCAAGTGCAAAGACATGCGAGTGTGAAAGCAGGTCAGTGTGGCTAGAGCTCAGGGTAACACGCTGAAGCTAGTGCTTATTATGCTAAAGAGAGAAGAATCTTCTTATACCAACACTAACAGCCATGCTATGTCTGGAGAAGTGGTAGAATATTAGAATCACCCTGAGAAGGAGACCCCAAAGAAGCTTCTGATCAGCACTGAGGGTAATGGCTTATCCCTAGAGAGAGCTGAGAAACTCTGTTCCCCTCAGTAAAACCAAGAACTTCTGGGTCTCTTTGTATCTACCACCCCCAGTGGCTGCCATTATCCTGAGGAATGACCCTGCTGACCCCGTACCAGCTGGCATCGTGCAGCCCAGGCTCGCCAGCTTGGGTGATGTGGCGGTCGATGTGGGCAGTGACTGCTCACTGGGCTTCTGGAAGGGAACCAGAGCTGCTGTGGGAAGCGGTCTCCCAGATCACAGGCCTGAATGAACTTTACAATAGCACTTCTCGCCCTGCACCCTGTCAAGCCTAAGATGTGGCCATGGTCTCTGTAGCCAGCTGCCCTTTCCTTCTCTCGGTTCTCTGGCCTTGGCTTTGATATGAGGAGCTGAGGCCTGAAGAATTGACTGTTGGCCCAGCTTTCATAGCTTGGAATGGTTCCTTGGCCTGGCAGCTTCTGGGGGCACAAAAAGTGTCCAGAGCCAGGGATGTGGCCTGCTGTGAAGGGACTTACCTGAGGCACGAGGAAACTGAGCAGGGAGGGTTTGGGTAGGGTTTCACCCAGGAACTGAGCTCAGGAGGTGGCCCCCTGCCGCTTCCGAGGAGCCAGCTTTTAGAAAGCCTGAAGTTTATCCCCTGTCTGCTTCCCACCAGCTACCCTCATCTTATCCCCAGCTGGTGGGCCCCTCCCTGCCCCAGTGCCTGTGCCTTGGACCAGCCCTCCACACTCCCCCTTCAGGAATTTGCATGCAACAGGCCACATCCTTAACTGCATTTTCTTCCCTGGAAACCCTGGACTTGTTTGCAGGGATTGGATTGCTCACCAAGTTCGCATGCCATTCCAGACCTATCTTCTGTTCTCCTCCCCAGGCCTGCCTTTTATGGACTTTAACGTCTCCCTCAAAGTGGAATGGAAACTCAGACCAACCAGGCTGCTGATTGTTAGCTCTGGGAAGCAGTGCGGCTGAGTATGTGTGTTTGTGTGTGTGTGCTGGGAGGATGGTTAAAACCCGTTACTCAAGTTGTGTGCTAAGAGTGGCCAGTGGGTATAGTGACACCATCTCCTGGATTTTTTCCCAGGTGCTCCTGGTTTTATAATGATAATAGGACTCAGCTCTGAGCGTTCACCAGGCCTTGTTCTGGGCATTTTACATACAGACACCCTAGAGATAGAGATTCCTTATCTCCAATTACAGAAGCCAGATTTGAACACTGGACCAGTCTCAGATGCCAGCATCATGTTCTTCCCAATATTATGTATTATCCTGTAGTCAAACCGTGTCCCATCTGAGGAGGGAGGGGTGGACAGTTGGCACCCCAGTGGACAGCCTTGCCTCACTCCTCCTTCCTCTGCCGAGCAAGCAGCAACACCGACTTTGTGATGCTGGGCTCAGGGGCCTGGGGCTCTTGCTTACCCCCTCTCAGCAGAGGCTTCTGTAGGGACCACGTGTCTTTCCAGATCAAAAAGTGCTAGAACATGTTTAAGCTGGAAGGGATGCTATGGATGCGCAGATCCTAAAGCTATCTGGTCAGCTGGTCCAGCCCTGGCCCTGGCTGAGTGTCCTGCTGCAGGGCAGAGCCTAAGGGCCCACCTGCTGGGGCAGCCGGAAGCAGGCTCTGCACTAGGCCCTGTCCCTCTCCAGGGGAAGCCCAGCAGCCTTGCCCCCTCCCCACTCCCACTTTACCCCTCCCGCTTCCACCATTCCCCCTCCTCCTTTCCCCTGCATTTTTTAAAAGAGGTACTGGGGAGTGAAACCAGGACCTCCTAAACCCCGGACCTCGTAAACCTGGGACTCATACATGGGGAGCTGCGACTCAAGCCATTGGGCTCCATCCGCTCCCCGGTCTGCTCTTAATGAAAGGAAGATCTTTTTTTATTTTATTTATTTATTTTTTTTTTTAAGATTTATTTATTTATTTATTTATTTATCCCCGCCCCCCTTGCTGCTTGTGCTGCTGTGTCCATTTGCTGTGCGTCTTTTCTGTGTCTGCTCATCTCCCCCTTGCTGTGAGGTCCCGCTGCATCAGCCCACCGCGCCGCGCGGGCCGGCCTGCCCTCACAAGGAGGCGCCGGGAAGCGAACCAGGGGCCTCCCATATGGTAAACGGGAGCTCTATCAATTGAGCCACATCCGCTTCCCTGAAAGGAAGATCTTGACCCATTGTCCCTTGTGCCAGAACCCAGTGGCCCCAACTGGTTGCCCCACAGCCTGCCTCTTATCTAGCTTGAAAGGCTCTGGGCCTGGGGGCGGAAATGATGTTCTCACTCAAGTATCTCCCTTTGTGCTCTCCAGGCTGGTTTTCCCCTCAAGGATAGTACTCATGAATGCCCAGAACTTCCCTCTATTCCTTTTTGTCTTAAACATTACTTTGACTTTGCCCAGTTTTCTGAGGTTTCTGGTCTGTGCACAGTCCTTTTCTAGTTTTCAGTGACAGCACATATTTTTCCTTATTTTTAGATTCTTTTGGAGATTTTTTAAGATAATTTTTTTATTAGAGAAGTTTTAGATTTACAGGAAAATCATGCAGAAAATACAGAGTTCCCATATATCCCCCTGCCAAATACACAGTGTTTTTCCTGTTATTAACATTAGTGTGGTAACTTCGTTACAATTGATGAAGCAATATTATTATAATTATCTGTAGCCCATTACTTTAGGTTTCCCTGTTTGTGTTGTACAGCCCTATGGTTTAAAAATTTGTTTTATCCTAGTAACATATTTAAAACCTTAAATTTCCCCTTTTAATCACATTCAAATACATAACTCAGGGTTGTTAATTACATTCCCCATGTTGTGCTACCATCTCCACCATCCATTATCAAACCATTTCCATCAACCCAAACAGAAATTCTGTACCAATTAAGCATTAACTCCCTATTCCCTACCTCCATCCTGACCCCTGGTAACCAGTTTTCTATTTTCTGATTGTATGAATTTCCTTATTCTGATTATATCATAAGCTATTTGTCCTTTTGTGTCTGGCCTATTTCACTCATGTTGTCTTCAAAGTTCATCCACGTTGTTGTCACATGTATCCATACTTCATTCCTTGTTGTTTTTTTTTAAGATTTGCTTTATTTATTTATTTCTCCTCATCCCCCTCATTGTTTGTGCTCGCTGTCTGTACTCTGTATCTGTTTGTTATGTGCTCTCTGTGTCTGCTCATCTTCTTTTTAGGATGCTCCAGGAACCAAACCTGGGACCTCCCACGTGGGAGGGAGGTTAGCAATCGTTTGAGCCACCTCTGCTCTCAGCTTGTTATGTCTCGTTGTGATTCCTCATTGTATCTCCTTGTTGCATCATCTCATTGTGTCATCTTGTTGCATCAGCTCGCCACGCCAGCTCGCTGTCTTGCTCATCTTCTTTAGGCGGCACCAGGAATCTGAACCCAGGACCTCTCGTGGTAGGCAGGTGCTCAACTGCTTGAGCCACATCTGCTTCCCACTTCATTCCTTTTAATGGCAAATAATATTCCATTGCATGTACATACCACATTTTGTTTCTCCATCTATCTGTTGATGGACACTTGTGTTGCTTCCACCTTTTGGCAATTGTGAATAATGACACTATGAGCATCAGTGAGCAAATATCTGTTCAAGTCCCTGTTTTCAAGTCTTTCGGGTATATACCTAGAAGTGGGGTTGCCAGAGCATATGGTAATTCTATACTTAACTTTCTGAGGAACTGCCAAACTGTTTTCCACAGTGCTGCACCATTTTATATTCCTACCGACAAGGAGCCCAGTGTTCCTGTTTCTCTACATCCTCTCCAATACTTGTTACTTTCCTTTTTTTTAATGGGAATTTGAATGAAAGGAAAGTTAACCCTTGCTCTCAGCCTACCACCTTGAATCAGAAGCTGATTTATATAGTCAGATGCTGTCATTTCTCTAATTCATTCTTCTTTCCTTCCTTCATCCATCCATCCATCCAATGTTGATTGAATGCCAGCCATGTGTGCCAGGCACACTTCTGGGCATCAGAGATACCAGTGATGAGCAAGACTGACACGTTTATTTACCTTATGGAGCTTATCTTCTAGTGGAGAATAGAAAACAATAAACAGATTAGCAAGCATATGATAATATAATGTCAGATGCGTCTGTTACAGACACTATATTTTGGCCTTTGCTTTCTAATTCAACCTGAGAGTCTCTAGTAGGCACATTTTAAGTGTTTGAAAGTATATGATCAGCCTCCGTAGGACACAGATGGGTCAACATGAAATTCCAGTCAGAGCTGAAAGTAGACTGTGGGGAACCCTGGACTGATCACTACAAATTATGCCGACAAAAGCCTCCTACTGGAGGCTGGAAAAAAGTTCAGCTTTGCATGCCTACCTTCTCACCATCTCACTGTGCCTTCAACATTACCACTTTCTGGCCAGAAAGAGATGGGACTGAGGCGGACTCTTTGGCCAGGGTCCAAACCAGACAGCCTGGGCCAAGCCTGATGTCAAGTCTCCATTCTTGTCTAACGAGGTTCAGAAGGACCACCTCCTCCCCCACCTGCCTTCCTCATTCTCCATGCACCCCCTACTCACCCAAGACAGCCCTGGAACACAGGAATGTGTTCCATGTAGGGCCAGAAGCAGCTCCGGACCACAGCTGGGGCAGCTGATCCCTGGTGGCTCTGGGCGGCGAATGATAAGCTTTCATCACTCTTGTTGGCCAAGCTGGAATCCCAGGCAGGGATGGTCAGATGGCAGAGATGGCCCCCCACCCCGTTTCCTAGCCCCAGATCTAAAGGCCATCATTTGGCAGAGAAGTCAAGTGCAGCATTCTGCCTGGGTGACGGAGCTGAGCAGAGCTCTGTTCTCCACTGTTGACCAGCACTGTGCGAGTGTCCTTGGGTAGACATGGGGAGTAGCATGGTTGAGTGTGCTATGCTTCGTATTGCGGGCAGGCAGGACTGTTCCTGGAAGCACCAGAGCACCAGATGTGGAGTAAGTGCTGGGAAGAATGAGGCATTTCTGTGCCCACCAGGGGTCTGGGAAGCCTGCAGCCAGTTCTGCAGAGTTGCTGCTGAGCAAGGCTGCTTTAGGAGAGTCCAATGCCCCAGCTACTCTTGCTGGGTAGGGAGCAGCAGTTCTGAGGATCAGGTGAGGATCAGGTTGTGTGATAGCAATTCAAAAAGCTAAAAGCACTGAGTACAAATATAATGTGTAGTTCTTACAAGGTGTTTTCCCTCTTATCTGGGTGGGACTTGGTTATTGACTAGGAATCAGATTTTTCTGGGTGCCACAAAGTAAGGTGTCAGTGATAAGAGACCCAGGTTTTGCTGTGTTGTTTAAGAATGGATTGGGGAAGACAAGAGCCACTTGGCATTTCAGAAAGTATTGTTAGGCAGGTGAGTTCTACAACACAGAATGCCTTTTTCAGGTAGATGATGAAGTGATTCAAAAGTGGTTGCTTTGGAGGGAAGAAAACCTTTTCAGTAGCCCCAAGGAAAGCTTGATACTAAGAGAGTCTTTTTGGAGTACTGTAGGTCTTTCACATTCTTTCTTATACAGACTGACTCAGCTGCTGAAATAGTGGCCTAAGAAAAGGACACTTGGAAGTTCAAATTTCACCTTTTCTCCTTTTTCCTCTTTAGCAACCTGTTGGGTCAAAATTAAGTAAGGCTTCATAAAGGATTTTCAAATATCCATCAATTTTCAGAACAACGGCACTCCTGGAATCACGGAAATAAAGATTTCCAAAATGTGCTGGAAAGTTCCTAGGGCAACAGAGGGTTCAGGGCTGAAGGTGTCCTCCGATGAATGATATATTTGTGGGAAAATTGAAGTAGCATTGTTCTTGATCACTTGAGAAACTTGAGCAAGGTCAAGGTTTAGAACTTCTTTCTCTCCCTCCAACCCCAACTCCCAGCAAGACCAGCAAGCGTTGGTGGCCTTAAGCCTGCTTCAAAGACTTAGTTACAAACACTGCAGAGTCCCTGGAGCTCACCTTCCCATTAGACTCAGCAAGATTTGGGGCACCTACCCAGGTTATATAGCACATTTGAAGATACATTTTTATTTAAATCATTCAACTTTTCTCCAAAATTGCATATTCCATGGGACAACTGTACATTTCTAGTTTTCAAGTGAGTTCTTGCAAAAGTCCGATCCAGGGAAATAGCTAGGCTTTTTCTTGGGAGCTCCCAGTTCCCCAGATAACACCTGGGGAAATCTGAAGATCAAAATTAAATACAACCAATTCCATTATGTGGCTTAGCATCAACCAAAACTGTAGATGGCACTTGAATAGCCCAACCCAAATCTAGCAGGCAGGGCCTGTTTAAACCAAGAGATATTAGCTGACTTTGTTTTTGACCACCTATGATGGATTGAGAACTTAAAAAACATTCTGTTTGATTTTTACAACAATCCTGAACAGTAGACATTTTTGTTTTCCCTTAAGGAAGTTATTTCTAAATACATGCATTTCTATTTTATAGGTGAGATATTGAGACTTAGAGAATCTAAGTGAGCCTGAGGTTGCAGAGCTCATAAGTGATAGAAATGGGCTCTGAGCCCAGTTCTGTGTGACTCTAAGCCACTAGTCCATGCTGCCCACTGCAAAAGAGGGGGCACCACGTGTAGCCTGTTCTCCACGGAGGAAGCCCGCGCAGATGGCTTGAGTGGGTCGCTGCACTGGCGCTGTGCTCAGGGCCCTGGGGGAGGGGGACTCCGGCCGCTGTTTGTCCAGAGTGATATGAAGGAATACTTTCCTCATCTCTCTCTGGCTCCCTGACTTGGGGCTCTGTGCTTCTTGTCAGCAAAGCTTATCCTGGTATCAGTGGTGGAAACATTGTTTCCTCCTCGACTGGATGGAAATGAATGGAAGAATGTACTCCACAGCTCAGCCAAGAGCCCAGTGAGAAAATATCAGGGAAGATAATTTACCACTTCCTGATATGCCACAGTCACAGTCAACTTTTTTTCTGGCTCACTCAGACTTTTATTAGCATCAGTCAAATACTGCAGTCCTTGGGCAGGGTGCCTTGAGCCCTCTGATTCTGACCCACTCCTGGGCTAAACTGTGTGAGTAATTAAGGCCATCTGCTGTCACCATTCCTAGACGTCACTCAGATGAGGTTTTAACAGGTGGGCTTCCTCTTGTGGAACTTGCCCTCTGCATGCCTGGAGAGGGCTGCTGAATCTCGAGGCCGGTTTGGTGTGTCTCAACTGAGCTACAGAAACCCTCGGATTTCTTGTGTTCTGCTGACACAGTTGGCAGGCGCTCTCTCCTTGCAGTTAGAGTGGAGGATGCCCTGGCAGTTTCCATGATGCGGGGTGATGCAATCTCACTGATGGAGCTTTCCCAGAAAACGAGTCCCCAGAGAATGGTGCCCTGTGTGAGGATTTAACTGAACATGGAACCAGTCAGACATTTCAGTGCAAGGCAGGCTCGGAAATGCACTATCCATGAAGGGTCTGTGGAAAGTTCTTTTGTCTGATGGTTTGAACCCCTGCGAACAACAGGCAAAACTGACAAGTTTTTTTGCACAATTTGCCAGCCTGGAATAAAAGGGACAGAGAAAGGGACAAATTGAGGGACAAATCACTTCAAGGGCAGAACCATGGAAGCTGAGGTCTGGACTGAGGACCTCTTCTTGGGCCTGGGCCCACCCACGTGTGTGGAGAGGTGGAGTCTGCCCCAGTGCTTAGAGCGGGTGGGCCTTCTGCCCCGTTGTTCAGAAAGAGCTCTGTTGCCCCAGTGCTCAGAGAGGGTGGAGCCTGTGCCCTGGGGATTGCAGATTGCAAAGAGCCTGGCTCTCCAGAAACTTGGAGGAGGTGGAGCCGTCACCCCAGCATTTGGGGAGAGAATGGCTGTTGGGCAAGCAACAGCTTTACATTGAGAAAGGGGTGGGGCTGCTGCAGACCCAAATGCTGGGGTGAAGGCTCTAATGGAGTATGCCCTGCAGGGTTTCAGAAATGCTTGGGACCCATGAGCCCTGTTTTCCTTCCAATTTCTCCCTACGGGAATGGGAATGTTTATCCTATGACCTTCCCTCCATTGTACGGTGGAAGCAGGTAACTTGTTCTTTAGGTTTCACAGGTCCACAGATGGAGGGCAGTTGTGCCCCAGGACAGACCACACCCGTAACTGATTTTGATGAGACTTTGACCTAAACATTGTTTCTGAAATGACTTAAGGCTTCTGAGATATTGTGATGGAATTCATGTATTCTGCATGTAGA
>JAQZBX010053827.1:0-18791 GCA_029593785.1 Cabassous unicinctus | reverse complement strand
AATAACATTTATGTAAACAAATGCACATATATGTGTATGTATTTATATATCATTTTAAAAATATTGTTATGTATTGTGAAAAATTTCATTTATATCGACAATAATATATATATATATATATAAAGAAAAAAAAAAGAAATATCTATTAACATGAAAAAATTTTAGTCCTTAGGAAAAGCTCTTTTGATCCAGTTGGGGAAGAAACAATCTCATGAACTATGTACAGATCCTTAGAGGACACACATCATGTTGAAGCATTGCAGCTTGCACAGCGTCAGGGGAAAGTTTCCAAACACTGCACGGGTGGTTTCCCTTCGTACAGGCCGTCCTCCCCCTCGCGGGAGGCCTCCACAAGCACTTCTCTCTTGCTCAGCTTCCACATGCTCCAGGGCAGGGCTTCCAGGAGATGGGATCTGTCCTCCCTCTCCTTGGCAGGCACTGACCAGCAAGCTGAGGCTCTGGGTTTTAGATACCTGTGCTCAGCCCCCATGGGCTGTCTCCCTTTCAATGAATGCCTTAAAAATATGAAACTGGTGGATGGCCAGGTCTTTCACTAACCTGATATTTACTTCAATTTTGCCTTTTCCACATTCTGGAGATTGTTGCTTGTAAACGTGTACAATATAGATTTTTGGTATTGGTCTGAGAGGAGTAGCTGCCAGGTCATATAACAAGATGAAACAAATGAGGAGCAGTTGCCCATCTTTGCCTTTCCCAAGAAGTATATTCAACAAATTGGATGATTCTGTTAAAAAGTATCAAAAGTGTAAAATAAGTGTACATGCACAGCTTTGTTTACAGCATATTAGATTTTTTTTTTTTACCTGTAACTAGTTGCTACTACTACTAAAAAGACAATGAATGTTATCTGGACCCAAAATTTGAGCAAGCAGGTGAATAATCCATCTTTTTGCATTTTTATTCCCAAATCATTTTTAAATGATATGCCAACTTCCCAGTCAGGATGCAAAAGTTTTAATTGACAAGCTATTCGTGACATTTTTTTCTGTATAGGTACAATATGCTGATATTTTGGTCATTGACAATTATAAATCAGAAGATGACCATCTAAAATATTTGTTTTACCCAAGTCTTGACTTTCAACCCCTGAGTAATTTTAGAAATCCTTTTTGGTGATTTCAATGTTCAGAAGAATTTAATAGAAACCTTGTGTTTCTAGAAAATCCACCTTGTTAGAAAAATGCCAATCTTGTAGAAATCAGCCAATTTTAGGAAATGCCAAAACTATTTACTCTACATATTCTTTCATAGTTATTTTAATATATAATAAATATCATATTTAAAATAAAACTGAGTAATTTTACTTTGCTTAGCAACCTGGAATTAAAGCACAAGGGACAATGGACTAATGAATATTCTTGTCTACTAGAAAGAACATTGAAATACAAAGTCCTAAGTGTTAACTATTTGTTAACTATAGGCCATGGGTAGGTCACTTAATCTTTCTGAGATTCAGTTTCTCAACTAGGAATAATTAAAAATATCACTATCTTATACAGTTGTGAGGAGCAATAAAAGTCACTATTGAAAAATACTTTCTAACCTGTAAACTGCTTTTTAAAGGCTAATTTATTTTATTATGCAAGTAAATATTTACAATTTTTAATATTCATATTTTAATGAAATTTACTGAGTTTTAATTACATTCAACACAATGCAACCACTTTAAGAGTACACTTAGATGAGTTCTGTCAAATGCATTCACATATGTAATCATCACTTTCATCAACAAACAGAAATTTTCTGTCATCTCAGACAGTTCCATTATGCTCTTTTCAGTCAATTCCACCTGTTCTAGCCACCACTGATCTTATTTGTATAACTCTAGGTTAGATGAGTTTTTTACACCTATCTTGGTTGAATAGTATAATATTGTATGTTTGTAACATAATTTGTCAACCAAATCACGTGTTGATGGCTCCATGTACATGGCATATTTATAGCTTTGGGCATTATGAATAAAGTTGGTATGAGTGTTTCTGAAAATTCTGGGTTATATGTTAAGTGCATGTGTAACTATGTAAAAAAGAGACAAACTGTTTTCCAAGGTGGTTGTACCATTTTACGTGTATACCAGAAATTTATGAGTTGAGTTGGTCAATATTCTTACCACCAAAATAACCATCAACTTGGGCTATGAAAATATTTTAATTAAAGCAACACTAATGGATGTGCAATGGTGACATAGCATAACAATTTAATTTGTAGTTCGCTGAAGATTTGGGCATTCTTTATGCGCTTATTATGCCATGTGTTTATTGCTTATTCATACTTTCTGTGATTTGTCCAAATTATTTGCCCATTTTAAAATTAGAATATTTGTATCTTGTTTCTGAGTTGTAAGAGTTCTTCATATACATTGAATGCAATTCCTTTGTTTCATACATATGCATAGAATGTAAAATGTCCCATTCTGTAGCTTGCTCTTTCATTTTCTTAAAAGTGTCTTTGTAAGAGCAGGGTTTTTTAAATATTGAAGTCCAACTTATCCATTTTTAGTTTATATGGTGTTTAAGTTTTTGTGAAGGTTATCTCCTATGTTTTCTTCAAAAAGTTTTAGAGCTTCCATTTAGCTTTTAGGTCTCTGTGATGGTTAGGCTAATGTGTCATCTCAGCCAGGTAATTGTCCACAGTTGTTTGGTCAAGGAAGCACTAGGCTAATTGCAATACCAGGACATTTATGGACTTTAATCATCAGTGAGTTCATTGAATAGATGGTTGATTTTATCTACAATTAACCAAGGAGACTGCTGTCAGCAATGATTGATGTTTTATCCAATCAGTTGAATGCCTTAAAAGGGGAGGTGATTTCAGCATTTAGAGAGAGTTTCAAGCTTGAATTTGGACAGCCAACGTCTCCAGGGAACTCATCAAGGACCTACTATGTTGGAGCCTCTGGTTTGCAGCCTGCCTGGGGAATTTGGACTTGTGCATCTACATGGTCTCATGAGAGAATTTTATAAAATCTCATGCTATTTATAGACATCTCCTCTATAATCTGTTTCCCTAGAAAACCCTAATACAAACTATGATCCATTTCAAATTAATATTTTTATATGGTGTGAAGTAGTCATGGAGATTCAAATTTTTACATACTGGTCTTCTGTTGTTCCAGTAATATTTATTGAAAAGATTTTATTTTCTTTTTTTAATTTCCTCATTACCTTTGTTGAAATCAACTGACAATATTTGTATGAAACTATTTCTGGAATCTGTATTTTGTCTGTCTTTAAGCTAATCTCACATTGTCTACAATATTAAATATTAAATAATTTGAGATCAGGTATTCGTTTTAGTCTTCCCAGTTTGTTTTTTTCAAAGTTGTTTTTACTCTTCTGGGTCATTTTCAATTTCATATAGATTTTAGAATCAGCCTAAAAGTCCTACCAAAAGATTTCTGGGGATTGTACTGTACTGTGTTGAATCCATAGATCATTGTGTTTCCCCTAGCCCTGGATATGTCATCTTCACTCTGGGCCAAAGCTGATGAAAGAGACTTTATCTGGAACACCATTTCTTGGCCAACATGGCAAAGGGAAAGGGGGTCATGGGAGATCTTAAAATTCTGCTAGAAACAATGCATATCATTTACACACCCATTCCATGGCCAAAGGAAATAAAATGGCCACTCCTGAATTTAATAGAGTAGTTGTGTATAATCCTACTGCATGGCGTGGTTTAGAAAGGGCAATGCACATAGGTGAGCTATAATATAATACACCACAACATATTTTTTTAAATTGGGAATTCTTACTAAATACAAATCTAGTGGCCACTAATATATTGAAAAATAATTTATTATTTACAATGGCTGCTTAGTATTCCATTGTATGAAATTAAGACACAATTTATTTGCCCAATCCAATTTGGGTTGATGTAAGATAACAAATTTTTCTTTGATATAAGCCATGCTGCAAGGAAATTTTGCAATTATTTCCTCAGAACTAATAAATTAATTCAGGAGGAGTCAATACCTTTATGATATTGAGAGTTCACATTCCAGAATATATTATATAATACCATGCCTTTTGAATTATTTCATTGTTCTACATTAGTGTAGTACTGGTACATGTATATTCTTTATGTGTATTATGAGCATCATTAAAAATTATTTCCGTGCATTTTTAGATTATTCAATCATGACACTTCTAAACTTACAATTTCTAATTTTTTAGTTAAGTATTATTCTTTTATTATATTTTTAATATTTATTTTATCATTAATAATGTTACTGTATTATCCCAATGCGTCTAATAGATTTTCTTACTTTTCTTAAATATGTGTTTTGTTTATTTTTAAAAGATATTTAGATTACATAAATTGTTACATTAAAAACATATAAGGGATTCTCATATGTCCCACTCCTCAGACCTCCCACTTTTTCCCAAATTAACAACTTATTTCATTAGTATGGTATATTCATTTTAATTGATGAACACATTTTGGAGCATTGCCACTAAGCATAGACTATAGTTTACATTGTAGTTTACACTCTCTCCCACTCAATTCTGTAGGCTATGGAAAGATATATAATAGCTTGTATCTGTCACCACAATGTCATCCAGGTCAATTTCAAGTCCTGAAAATACCCCCATATTACAAATCTTTTTCCCTCTCCCTGACTTCAGCACCTCCACTGGCCACTGTCTCCACATCAATGATATAATTTCTTCCATTGCTAGAATAACAGTACATCTATAGTAGAACACCATTGGTCTACTTTAGTCCATTTTTTATTCCTCAATCATGAGGATTCTGGGATGGTTATGCCCATTTCCATTGCCTATTGAGAGGGGCCTTCAATCCAATATTGCTGATGGATGGGACTCTCTTGCTTGCAGTTGTAGACACTCTCATTTCCTTGGTGTGGTGGTTATTCATCCTTCCCTCCACATCAGCTGTCCTGGTATGTTCAATGAACAGGAGTAGTTATTGCAACTCCACTGAAGCTCAGGGCCCAGCCAACACATGGACAGCCCAGGGATTCAAGTCTCCTGGATATACACCTACCAACTCTGGCACCAAATATATTTTTAAACAGAAAGAACAGAAGAGGCATGTGTAGAGAAGTCACATCTGAGTCCAACTCTGTCACACTTGGGAGCACAATGTCCTAAGTACAGTCCACTGGCATGGCACCAAGCTCCATAGCTATCTGCCACAACTGCTGGGCCTGGGTGTCTCCAGAACCCTCAGGAGCCCCACTGTTTGGGGTAGTGTCCACTTTGGCTGTCAATGGGATCCTGCTGAGACATACCTAAGCGTTAATTCTCTGATGAACTCCTGACTCACTTTGAAGTCTCTTAGCTATATTAAATCATTTGTCTTTACCTTTTTCCCCTTTTATTCAAGGTATTTTTCCAGTTGTATCATCAACTAGTGTTTGTTAGTAACCCCTTGGTGCCAGGGAGGCTCATCCACAGGAATCATGTCCCTTGCTGGGTGTAGCTAATGCATCTGCATGCTGAGATTGTCTTAGATAGAGGCCACATTTGAGTAACAAGGAGGCTCTTAGGAGGTAACTCTTAGGCACCCTACAACACTAGGCCAAGTTGCAAATTCAAAAGCAAAAGGCACATAAGCGTAGATGTCAGTATCAAGGTCCCATCAATGGACCATCCTTCTTCATTAGTCAGTGCCACTTTACTTAGGACATTGTTGCTGTTCCATTGGAGAATGTGGCAGAGCTCCCTAGGATGGGGATTCAACAATCCTTCCACTGTTGTATGAATCTCTACCCACTGTGGCAATGCCTCATGAATATTTGAACATATTTATATATTTTATATGTATACCCAAGTGAACTTCCTCCCATTATCCCTCATAACTGACATCCCACACCATTGATCCTCCTCTGCCATAGTTGTAAATGTTTTGTGATCCAAAACTTCTTCAACATGAAGCCAAGAATGTTGCCAAATTTGATTGATAAGAAAATGAAATAGTAGTGATAGTTGTAACCAAAGGAAATAAAATAGATAATAATTTAGAAAAACTAAAATTAAAATAATGTTTAAAAAATTAGGTACTAAAAAATGAAAATTATTAAAAAAATTGTTTTTGATGTTTTGCCTTCCATCACTGTAATATCTCTTTTCCTGTTTGTACAGTGGCACTTTCCTCCATTTCTTCCTGAGTGTCTTACTATTTTTTTTTTTTTTGTCTTCGGAGAAATTTTAGGTCACAGTAAAGTTACATACAGAATATAGGGGACTCCCCATATTATACCCAACATCCTCCCCTTTCCCCCTTTCCTATTAATAACCATTTTACATGTGTATTGTGCATTTGTTACAACTGATGTACAAATATTGAAACATAGCTACTAACCATGGTCAATGGTTTACATTATGGCTTACATTTTAGACCATACACTTTTATAACTTTTTGATGAAATTTAACCTGGCCTGTATCATTATTGCAAGATCATGCAGAACACATCCATTGCCTCCTAAATACCCTCTCTTCCAACTGTTCTATTCCTCCCTCCCTCTCCCCTTGGGGTCCACAGCAACCATCAGGCTTCATTCCTTGAAGGGCAAAGTTCATATATATTTGCTACAACAATGAAAGCTTGACACACTAGTTTGTACTCCCCTATTACAACACTGAAGGCTTGACACACTCGTCTGTACTCCCAATGCTCTTGAGAGACACTCTCCCCTATGTTTAAGAACATATTGGGCCTCCCCAGCATGGGACACCAACTCCTTCCCACTCATTATGTGGGTCTCCCCCCACTGAGGGAAAGGGGGCCACAGGTGTTCTGGAACACTATGCTTTGGCCAACATGGTAGAGGGAAAGGGGGCCATGTGTGATCTTAAACTATTGCTAGAAAAAATGCATAGCATTTACACTCCCATTTCATTGGCCAAAGGAAGTAATATGGCCACACCTGAATTAAATAGGGTGGGTGTGTATAATCCTACTACATGGAGTGATGTAGAACGGGCAATGAACATGAGTGAGCTATAATATAATATATCACAACATATATTTTTAATTGAGGTTTCCTACTAAAATACAAATCTAGTGGCCATTAATATGTGGAAAATTAAGTTATTATTTTCAGTGGCTGCCTAGTATTCCAGTGTGTGAAACTAAGACACAATTTATTTTTGTGCTATCCAATTGGGATTGACATAAGATTACAGATTTTTCATATATATTTTTCATATATATTCTTTAAATATATAGATATTTCATATATATTCTTATTTGTAATATGAAATCATTAAAAATATTTCTGTTCATTTTCAGGTTGTTCATTTATGACTCTTCTAAATTTACAAATTCTAATTTTATAGTTAAGTATTATTCTTAAATTTTATTTTGTATATTTATTTTATAATTAATAATATTACCGAATTATCCAATGTGTCTAAGAGATTTTCAATTGATTTTTCTAAGTTGTCTGAGTAAAAATTTGTTATCTACCCATAACGACATTTGCCTATTCATTTTAGCATTTATGCCTAACTTTTTGTTTCACTTTGTTGTTAGAATCCCATGAATCAAGGGAAATATTATTTAAAAGAGCAATATGCTATGTTTTTCTCATTTCATTAAAATATTCCTCAGCTTTGTTCATTGATGTTAGTTTTCAAGTTGATAAACAAATATCACACAAACCCTCAAACTTTGCTGCACATGTGCACAAATAGAAATGTAGACTTGTTCTTATTAAGGAAGTTTTATTGTCTTTATATTTTACTTGGGACATTAATCAGAGTCATGTGAATTAGATTAGATTAATTTTGTGAATGCTGCTCTATTACCAGGATGGTTATTAAGTTTGCATAGATATGTAAATTCTTAAAACAAAATAGGATTTCCCTGTACCAAGTATAATTAACATTAAGACAGGATTTAGGACATAACCAAACCTGAATAACATTAGCATAAACAAAGATATTATATGCCCCTTTAAAAATAAAAAAAAAATTATTTATTATGACTTGCAATTACAATTTTTTGCTTTGTTTTGTTTTGTTTTGATTTTTAACTGCTTAAAGCCAGTCTTTATTTAAAACTCTCCTCACTAGGAAGGGCCCAGCATGTCACGGAAATGTCTCACATTGGAGGCCTCCTCAAGTACCCAAAGGACCAGCTGTAGGTGGATGGCTTAAAAGAAATAGCTGGCAAGATCAATGCTGGAAAATACTTCTACGCCCAAGGCAGAAGGCAGTGAAGACAATAGACAATTCTTTTGAGACTCAAGGCCTGTGGAGAGCGGAACACAGTGTCCCACTACCACAAATCATTCAGTCAAGTTTCCCACATTTGGGGAAATCACAGGGGTCAGCCATCCAGAGTGCAATAGATAAGCCTTGCCCTGGGAAAACCACTTTTGTGATCATGGTATCTCCCCTGACAGGTAAGTATGTAATAACAGTTTCTGACATAAAATATCAGGAAAGAAAGTTGAGGGGCCATGAGCCATCTGAGCTTAGGGGAGCCATCAGCACTTTTCAATTGCATACCTTGCTAGCTATATAGCCTACTCAAGGTGGGAAAATATATCCCATTTTTGGGAGCAGACACATGTCATCAATCCTGGTTATGAGGAACAAGCCCATACTAATGGGTCCAGACTCTCATTTATCTTTGATCCAATATACTACAATAAATTTATTGAATTTATATTACAAGGGGGATTCAAAGCAAGAAAATTAATCCTAAATTCTCTTAAGAAGTAATAAAAAACCCTAATCATCTGTTAACTTTCTCTTCAAGGGAATAGTCATGTAATCACATTTGCTTAATTTATTAATGTAATCAATGCTATTATTAGAATTTCATTACTAGATTTTCTAATATTGAACCATATTTATTTTACTAGAACTAAAATCCAGGGAGATAGATTTATTATCCTTTTAACATATAACTGCATGAGATTTGCTAATGTTTATTTGGATTATTTACATCAATATTCATAAATAAAAAGAAATGAATCTGTAATTTTTCCCTAATATTTTATTATGAAACATTTCTAACACATAAAACACATGAAAGAGTTTTATGGTGACATGTTCTACCAATTCTGTACTTTGATAATCAGTTATCTATCCATCTATTCACCTATCAATCCATTTAACTTCTACAAGCATTTCAAATTAAATCAAAGTTATCAATTCACCCCAACTTCACCAAGTTTATCACTATTAGAATCCAATATATCCTCAGGCTTTTTCTTTCATTGTGAAATTTAAATGCAATACACTGAAAAAATCTGAAGAGGATATCCACCGAGTTTTGATAAGTGTATATAGTTGCACAACCCCAATTCACCCCAGAATGTTTCTTCATGTCCCTTCTCAAATGATCCTTATCTTCACCTTTCTTCTGAGAGGCAACCATTTTCCTGATTTTCCCACTAAAGTTTAATTATGCTTATTCTAGATCTTTATGTAAATAGAATCAAACACTTTTGTAAGCCTTCTTTCCATCAGCCTAAGGTTTTTGAGGCAAATCCATTTTGTTGCCTTATGAGACTTCATTCTTTTAACTACCCTACACGATAAATAGACAACAGATTTTAAATCCATTTTCCTACTGATAGGCATTTGGGCTATCTTCTATGGACATTCTTTTGCATGTGTTTTTGTTTTCATTCCTTTTCAGTAAATTCCTAGGAGTGCATTGGTTGGGTCAGCGAGTAGTTCTACGTTTAGTTTTATTAAGAAACTGCCAGATTTCTTGCCATAGTGTTTGTATTATTTTATCTTCCCACCAAGAAAATATGAAAGTTTTTTCCCTCTCTCTCTCCTTCCACTTGCCCCTCCCTCTTCTTTCCTTCATCTCCTTCTGATTGTTTTACTTAATTTAAATTTCCACAAGTTAAATTACTTACTGTGTCTAACAATAAAGACATTTTTCACGTTAACTTATTTTATTCCAGTGAAATATTAGTTGATACAAAAACTAGAAAATTACATACCTGATCCATCTTCACCAATATTAGATTTTTATTCTTTACCTTTCGAGTAGGTGATCATTAAATTAATATTTTATTAGAAATTTTGAGATTATAAATATTACCCATCTTTTCCTATTTTAGCCTATTTTATATCTTCCTTTGTAATTTTCTTCTTTATACCACAAACATATTCTCCATATGAGTGTTCATTGTTTTCTTTTTTTTTTTTAGAGTATATGTCTTTTATATTACATCTTACAAGAGAAATAGCAAAAGCATATTTCTTCCAAAAAATGCAACAAAATCAAAACTAATAAACATTAACACACACAAATAGATTCATAGAATTACTTAAGAAAAAAACTTACAAGCATTGGCTGACAATCCTCAAAAGTGTAAACACCAGGATAAAGAATATAGAAACAAAAAGGAAAGGCTTTTTGAAAAATTTTCAGTGGCAAAGTTTATGATAAAATGAAAAACCAAGAAAGTTTCATATTTGTTAAGATGCTAACAATAAAAAAGATTTTATTTTTCCATGAACTTGATATTTTAAAAATAATTTACAGATCACAGATATAGATGCTCCAAAAAAAGCTGCCTCTTTTTTCTTATTTTAGGAGACCTCTTGACCCTGATATCACAGATATGCCAGTCTTGTGAATACCAGGCTTAGATAGAGACGTATGGTATCCACTGCAACACAGTCAGTGAACAGAAAGGCACATTTTCCATTATAAAGTTTTCTTTTATTGGGGGTAAAAATCAAATTTTTCAAAATACATAGAAA
The DNA here is from genome assembly GCA_029593785.1 of Cabassous unicinctus. Taxonomy (NCBI): domain Eukaryota; kingdom Metazoa; phylum Chordata; class Mammalia; order Cingulata; family Chlamyphoridae; genus Cabassous; species Cabassous unicinctus. The sequence continues at coordinate 8,060 of JAQZBX010053827.1, read as the reverse complement.
TATATGTAAAATAATATATAAATACATATGCATATATGTGCATTTGTTTACATAAATGTTATTTTACATATATATATATGTGTGTGTGTGTGTGTGTGTGTGTATGTATTTTTAAAGGTGCTAAGATTACCTAAATATTACTCAGAAATTACAGGGATTCCCATGTTCCCCACCTCCCACACCTCCAACAACATCCCACACCACCATCCTTCATCCGTGTGACACAACACCTACAATGGATATACACATCCTGGGGCCTTTCCACCGAGCATGGACTGCAGTTCATATCATAGACCACACTCTCTCCCACCCAGTTCTGCATGGTATATGCTGATGGAAAATGGTCTACATACATCACCACCATGCCACTCAGGACAACCCCCAAGCTCCAAAAGACCCCTGTATTTCAACTGAACCTCCCCTCCCTGCCCCAAAAAAGTCCAGTGGCCACTGGCTCCACCTCACTGTTATAATTTCTTCCATTGCTTGATTCATATTATGTCTACAACAGAACACAACCAAGCCCACTCGAGTCCACAGTTCCTCACACAATCCTGAGGGGACTGGGTTGGTGATGTCCACTCCACCTCAAAGTGAGAGAGGGCTTATATCCTGTATATACGGGGAATGGGCTTATCCTGCCTGCAGATGCAGGCCCTCTCCATTTCCTGGGATGGCCGTTGCCCATCATCGTCTCCTCATCAGGCCACTTGGATGAGTCCATTGAGCTATAGGGTAGGAATTGCAGCTCCACCAAGACTCCAGGGAAAACTGGCACATAGGTAGGCCAGAGGCTTCAGTCTCTGGAAGTACACCTAACAACTCCAGGATCACATATAGGTTTGAATAGAAGGGACAGATGGACCATGTGCAGGGAGGACTTATTTGAGTCCAACTCTGTCATTCTCATGAGCACAGATTCCAATGAAGAGTGCACTAATTAGGCATCAATCTCTGGGACTCTGCCCACTTATATAGGACCTGGGGGTTTCCAGAGCCCTCAGGGGTCCCTCTATATGGGTTGATATCCACTTTGGTGTTCTATGAGATGCTACTGAGGTGTGTATAAGCATTACCTCTGGGATGACCTCCCGACTCTCTTTGAAGTCTCTTAGCCACGTGAACTCATTTTTCTTTACCTTTTCCCCCTTTTATTCAAGGTCTTTTTCCAATCATGTTGGCCGTTGTCACATGGTATTAATCCATCGTTGTCAGGGAGGCTTATCCCAGGGAGTCATATCCTACATTGGGAGTAGGGTAATGCATTCATATGCTGAGTTTGGCTTAGAGAGAGGCCACATTTGAGCAACAAGGAGGCTCTCCGGTGGCAACCCTTACACACCCCATAACAGTAGGCTAAGTTTCAATTAGAAGAGCATATACTCATAAGGCTAGTCCTCAATAACAAGAACCCATCAGTGGGCCATCCTCTTTTTCCAGACACGGCCTCTGCACTCAGGGGACTGTTGCTGCTCCCTTGGGGAATGTAGCAGAGCTCTCCCGGCTGGGAATTCAGATTCCCTCATTTATTGAGTAATTGTCTACCCACCGTGACCATGCCCCATCCCTTGATTATTTGAAAAATTTTATGTATCTTTCATTTATATTCAGATGGACTTACACCCATGAATCCCCCATCCCAGACAACCCCCACCAATAATCCACTGCAACCGCCTTGTAACCCTTCTGTGATATAAACCTTCCCTGAACATGAAGCCCATATAATAACAACATACTATTAATAGGAAAAAGAAATAATAATGATAAGCTTAAGTGTAAGAGATAAGTACAAGGAAACTGAGAAGAAGAAGAAAAAAGAAACTAAACTAAAAATAAAATATAATTAGCAGATTGGGACATTCTAAAAAATGGAAAAAATAAAAACAAAAAAATTCTTTTCTAAAAGAAATTATTATTTTTTCCTTTTATCTCTGTATTATCAGATGTCCAGTGTACCGTGACACCTTCCCCCTCTCATTCCCCAGTGTCTTCGAAATTTTGATTTAATTTTCAAAGAAGTTTAAGGTCACAGCAAAGTCAAGCTTGGAATACTAGAGACTCCCAAATACCCAAACTCCCTACCCCTAACCCATCCCATATTAAAACCTTTTTTTTTTTGGATGTTACCATTGATATAACTGTTATACAGATAGTAAGATATAGCAAAAAAAATTGTCAAAGGTTTACAGTATGGTTTACAATTTAGACTGTACAGTTTAATAATTTTTGATGATATTTCCAAATCCTGTGTCCATTACTGTAAAGTAATGAAGAATATTTCCCATGACCACTAAATATTCCATTTTATCTTTTCTTTTCCTTCCTCTGCACCCCTTGGGGCATATGACTCTTCCCTGTCTTGGCTCATGGGATGACAAGATTCATAGTTACATGGCCCGGGTATTCTAACCTGCCCTTCCTAATCTACCCACCTGCTAATCCTGCACCACCAAATCTCTACCTACCTGTCCTATCCTTCAATATGTAACTATACTCTTTCAATTTACCATAGATTATGCCCATATGGGTGATGGCTTGCAACCTAGCCCTCTCTCTCTCTCTCCCTTGTTAGCCTATCTTTCCGTCAGTAGTTCTCAGAAACTGTTAACTTTCCTCAATTCAAATCAGTGAGTTCATAAACTGTTCATTCTTCAATGCCTGGCTTGCTTCACTCAACATAAAGTCTTCAAGATTCATCCATGTTATTCCATGTGTAAGCACTTTATTCCTTCTAACAGCTGAGTAATATTCCATTGTACGTATGTACCACATTTTGCTTATCCATTCATCTGTTGATGGGAAACGGGGCTGATTCCAACTTTTGGCAATAGTGAACAATGCTGCTATGAACATTGGTGTGCATATATCTGTTCATATCTTTGCTTTCAATTCTTCTGGGTATATACCCAGTAGTGGAATTGCTGGATCATATGGAAGATCTATTTTTAGTTTTCTGAGGAATCGCCAAACTGTCCTCCACAGTGGCTGCACCATTCCACAATCCCACCAGCAGTTGATGAGGGTTCCTATTCCTCCACATCCTCTCCAACACTTATATGCTGCTGTTTTTTTAATAGCTGCCATTTTGATGGGTGTAAGATGGTATCTCATTGTGGTTTTGATTTGCATTTCCCTAATAGCTAGCAATGTTGAGCATATTTTCATGTGCTTTTTAACCATTTGTATTTCTTCCTTGGAGAGGTGTCTTTTCAGGTCACTTGCCCATTTTTTTTAAATGGGTTGCTTGTCTTTTTATTTTTGAGGTGTAGGATTTCTTTATATATGCAGGATATTAGACTCCTCTCAGATATATGGTTGCCAAATATTTTCTCCCCTTGGGGAGGCTGCCTTTTTATTTTCTTAATAGCATCCTTTGAGGTGCAGAAGATTTTAATTTTGATGAAATCCCATTTATCTATTTTTTCTCTTGCTGCTCCTGCTTTGGCTGTGAAGTTCATGAAACCATTTCCTATTAAAAGTTCCTGTAGATGCTTCCCTACATTATATTCCAGGGTCTTTAGGTTTTTTGGCTCTTATATTTAGATCTTTGATACATCTGGAGTTGATTTTTGTATAAGGTGTGAGATGGTATTCTTCTCTCATTCTTTTGGATATGGATATCCAGTTCTCCAAGCACCACTTGTTAAAGAGGACATTCTCTCCCTACTGTGTGGTCTTGGGGACCTTTTTGAATATCAGATGACGATATAGGTGAGGATCTATATCAGAACTCTCCATTCGGTTCCATTGGTCAATAGGTCTATCGTTGTGCAAATACCATGCAGTTTGATCACTGTAGCTTTGTAGTATGTTTTAAAATCAAGTAATGTGATACTTCCAACTTCATTTTTCTTTTCAATATGTCATTGGCAATTCAGGGCCTCTTACCTCTCCAAATATATTTTGTGGTTAGTTTTTCCAGTTCCTTAAAAAAATACAGTGTTGATTTTTATTGGGATTGCATTAAATCTGTAGATTAGTTTGTGTAAGTTAGATATCTTGATGATGTTTAGTCTTCCTATCCATGAACATGGAATATATTTCCATTTCTTCAAGTCTTCTTTGATTTCCTTTACAGTGTTGTGTAGTTTTCTGTATATAAGTCCTTTACCTCTTTAGTTAAATTCATTCCTAGGTATTTGATTCTTTTAGTTACTATTGTAAATGATATTTTTTTCTTGATTTCATCCTCAGATTGCTCTTTATTGGTGTACAGAAATGCTACTGATTTTTGAGAATTGATCTAGTAGCCTGCAACATTACTGAAGTCATTTATAAGTTCTAGAAGCTTTCTTGTAGATTTCTCAGGGCTTTCTATGTATAGGATCATGTCATCTACGAATAATGAAATTTTCACTTCTTCCTTTCCAATCTGGATGCCGTTTATGTCCTTTTCTTCCTTCATTGCTTGGGCAAGTACTTCTAAGACAATGTTAAATAGGAGTGGTGATAGAGGGCATCCTTGTCTTGTTCCCGTTCTCAGAAGGAAGGCTTTTAGGATTTCACCATTGAAAAGGATGTTGGCTTGGGTTTTTCATATATACCCTTTATCATATTCAGAAAGTTTCCTTCTATTCCTATCTTTTGTAGTATTTCTATGAGGAAAGAGTGGTGTATTTTGTTTAATGCTTTTTCTGCATCTATAGAGATGATCATGTGATTTTTTTCTTTCAATTTGTTTATGTACTGTATTACATTGATTGATTTTCTTCTATTGATCCATCCTTGCATACCCGGGATGAAACCCACTTGGTCAGGGTGTATAATCCTTTTGATATATTGTTGAATGTGAATAGCAAGTATTTTGTTGAGGATTTTTGCATCTAGGTTCATCAGAGAAATTGGTCTGTAATTTTCCTTTCTTGTGGTATCTTTGTTTGGTTTTGGTATTAGGGTAATGTTAGCATCGTAGAATGAGTTAGGCAATATTCCTTCTACTTCTATTTTTTGGAAGAGCTTAAGCAGATTTGGTGTTAGCTCTTTCCAAAATATTTGGTAGAATTCAGGTGTGAAGCCATCTGTTCCTGGCCTCTTCTTAGTTGGGAGGTTTTTGATGACTGAGTCTAACTCTTTACTTGTAATTGGAATGTTGAGTTCATCAATTTCTTCTTTCATCAATGTAGGCTGCTTGTGAGTTTCTAGGAACTTGTCCATTTCCTCTAAATTATCATTCTTGTTGGTATATAATTTTTCACAGTATCCTCTTATGATACTCTTTATTTCTTTTGGGTCAGTAGCGATATCCCCTTGCTCATTCCTTATTTTGTGTATTTGAAACTGTTCTCTCTTTTTCCTTGTTAGTCTGGTTAAGGGTTTGTCAATTTTATTGATATTCTCGAAGAACCAGCTTCTGGTTTTGTTTATTGTTTCTAGTGCTTTCTTATTCTCTATTTCATTTAGTTCTGCTTGAATCTTTGTTATTTCCTTCTTTCTACTTCCTTTTGGTTTAGTTTGTTGTTGTTTTTCCAATTCCTCCAAGTATTCTGTTAGGTCTTCAATTTTAGCTCTTTCTTCTTTTTTAATATATGAATTTATGGCTATGAACTTCCCTCTCAGGAGTGATTTCACTGCATCCCATACGTTTTGATATGTTGTGTTGTCATTTTCATTTGTTTCAAGGTAGTTGCTGAATTCTCTTGAGATTTCCTCCTTGACCCACTGTTTGTCTAAGAGTGTGTTGTTTAACTTCCATATCCTTGTGCCTAACCTGTTTCTCTGGCCCTTAGTGATTTCCAATTTCATTCCGTTGTGGTCAGAGAAATTATTTTGTATAATCTCAATCTTTCTGAATTCATTGAGAGTTGTTCTGTGGCCTAGCATGTGGGCTATCTTGGAGTATGTTGCATGTGCACTCGAGAAGAATGTAAATCCTGCTGTATTTGGGTGTAGTGTTCTGTATAAGTCTCTTAAGTCCAGTTCCTCTAATGTATTGTTGAGAGCCTTTGTTTCTTTAGTGATTCTCTGTCTAATGATAATAATGGTGTGTTAAAGTGCCCTGCTATAATTGTAGAGGCATTTATTTCTCCATGTAGTTTTTACAAGGTTTGCTTCATGTATTTTGAGGAACCCCGATTAGGTGCATATATGTTTATGATTGTTCTCTCTTCTTGAGAGATTACCCCTTTTGCTAATATATAGTGTCAATCTTTGTCTCTTATGATGGTTTTGTTTTTAAAGTGTATTGTTTCTGATATTAGAATAGCTAGTCCTGCCCGTTTTTCGCTATTGTTACCTTGTAAAATTGTTTTCCAGTGATTTACTTTACGCCTCCTTGAATCCTGGGTCAAAGGTGGGCTTCTTGTAGACAGCATATAGATGGATCATATTTCCTTATCCATTCTGCCCATCTGTGTCTCTTGATAGGTGCATTTAGTCCATTAATATTCAGTGTTATTACTCTTAATGAATTTCTTACTTCAGCCATTTTTCTTTGGGTTAATGTATGTCACATGTTGTTTTGTTTCAGTTTTTTGTCTTCTTAGTTGCTTTTAAACTCTCTCTTCCTTGTTTTTTCCTTTCAACTTGTAGAACTTCCTTTACTGTTTCTTGAAGTGCAGGTTTCTTATTGACATACTCTCTTAACTTCTGTTTTTCTGTGAATATTTTAACTCTCCATCATTTTTGAATTCCAGTTTTGCTGGGTAGAGAATTCGTAGCTAGAAATTTTTTCTTTTAGCATTTTGACTATTTCATACCACTGTCTTCTTGCTTCCATGTTTTCAGTTGAGAAATCAGCACTTAATCTTATTGTGCTTCCTTTGTATATGATGGTTCTCTTTTCTCTTGCTGCCTTGAGTATTTTATCTTTTTCTTGAGCATTGGACATTTTGACAAGTATATGTTTTGGAGTTGGCCTGTTGGGATTTATCCTGTTTGGGGTGTGCTTTGCTTCCTGGATCGGCAAATCCATCTCTCTCAATATGGTTGGAAAGTTTTCAGCCATTATTTCCTTCAACACTTCTTCTGTTCCCTTTGCCTTCTGTTCTTCTTCTGGGATACCCATAATGTGTATGTTTGAGTGTTTTATGTTGTCAGTTAATTCCCTGAGTCCCTGCTGGATTTTTTCTATCTTTTTGTCTATTTTTTCTACTATCTTTTTTATTTCAGTTGTATTGTCTTCCACATCACTAATACTTTCTTCTGCCTGTTCAAATCTGCTGCTATGTGAATCCAACATATTTTTTGATTTCTTCGATTGTGCCATTGGTCACCATCATATCCATTATCTTTTTGGGAGTGTTTACAATTTCTTCAGTATGTTCTCCCAGTGACTTCTTTATATTCTTTATCTCTTCCTTCATTTCTTTAAGTTGGTCCATGATATTTGTTTGGATAGCTTTGATTAGTTGTTCAATGTTCTGTTTTACTTCATGGTTTTTAGTTTGTTCATTGAATTGGACCATGTTTTCCTGTTTCTCAGTGTGGTTTGTAATTTTTTGTTGCCCTCTAGTCATCATTTTAACTTGATGGATTTATTCAGTTGATTAGCTTATCTTTCTGCTCTAGAGTTTTATTTAGCTGGTGGTTCTGTGTGTGTGTAAAGTTTTCTCTTTGATATTTTTTCTTTTATTTTATTTCCTTTCTTCTTTCTATGTTCCCTTGAAGGCAAATGATTAGGTCTGGAGGAATCGAAAGATGTGAGAAAGGAAGAAGCATAATAGTAATATTGATAAAAGTTAGAAGAGGGGGCAAATAAGACTTAATTAAGTGAATATTAACTCATGTAGGCAGTGTAGAGTAATAGGAAAGAAAGCGGAGTACCTACAATGGACTGGGAATCCAAATAGAGGAAAATATATATAATGATTTAGAAAGCTAGAATTATGAGGAGGGAGAGAAAGAGTTAAGAAAGGGCTAAAAGGAAAGAGTTAATATTAATAAAGAAAGAAAAAAACAAAATAGAGGGAATAGAAATTGACACTCTTGAGTTGTGGGCATATGGAAAAACTGTGGTATTTTATAGCCACAACAGAAAGCAGATGTCAGAAAGATGAGGGAGGTATAAGAGATAGTTTGGAATACACAATCAATATAGAGAGAGAATGGGAAATTACTGAAGA
>JAQZBX010053826.1:0-18793 GCA_029593785.1 Cabassous unicinctus | reverse complement strand
TTTTTTTTTTCCAGATGAAGTATTTCTCAGCTGCATCTTTTCTTTATCTACACCAACCATGGGCATGAATAGCAGTGTAGACGAGTTCATTCTGCTTGGGTTAACTCAGGATGTTCTTAAGGAAGAAGTAGTGTTTGGGGTCTTCTTGTTTCTCTACCTTGCAACACTTTTGGCAAATTTACTTATTGTGATGACCATCAAAAACAGCTGGATGCTTGGGAGCCCCATGTACTTCTTCCTTTTCTACTTATCCTTTGCTGATACCTGTATCTCCACATCCACGGCACCCAGGTTGATTATAAATGCACTGACAGAGAAAAAAATTATCTCCTATAATGAATGCATGGTCCAGATCTTTGCAGTTCACTTCTTTGGGTGCATGGAGATTTTAGTTCTTATCCTCATGTCATTTGATCGCTATGTGGCTATTTGTAAACCACTGCGGTACAAAACCATCATGAGCATACATGTCTGTGGTACACTGGTGAAACTGGCTTGGGTGGGATCTTGTATCCATTCTTCAGCACAGATTATCTTGGTTTTGAAATTACCCTTCTGTGGTCCTAATGTTATTGATCACTATCTCTGTGATATGCCACCACTGTTGAAACTCGCCTGCATGGATACTTATTTCATAAATATACTCATAGTCTTTAATAGTGGGGCTATATGCATGGTGAGTTTCATAATCCTGATCATCTCTTATGTTTTAATTTTACATTCTCTGAGTAACCAGAGTGCAGAAGGAAGAAAGAAAGCCCTCTCCACCTGCACGTCCCACATTATTGTGGTCATCTTAACTTTTGTTCCTTGTATATTCATGTACACTCGCCCTCCAACCACATTTCCAGTGGACAAGGTGGTGACCATGTTTTACACTATTGCGACACCCTTACTCAACCCCCTGATTTACACTTTGAGAAATGCAGAAATTAAAAATGCCATGAAAAAGTTGTGGTGCAAGAAAATATGAGTAGAGTCAGCAGAAAGGAAGACTCCACCTGCATATTCTGTGTTTTAATAAAATTGACTGATAAAGAAGAGAAAATATGCTTATCCTGATTTAGACCCTATAATGCTCTCTCAGTAGGATTGTTGGGGAAGTAGGCAAAATGAGTACAGAGCACAGAAGCCACTTTAATTTTGAGATAAAATTACAAAGATAACAGTACATCAAGTACAACAAGCTTGGGAGCCCAAATCTTCTCTCTCCTATGCTCTGAATTGAAGCTTCTCAGCCAGAACTTGTTATATCCAGAGCTTTACTTCCCTCCTTGTGCATTTCTGGTTTATGTTTTTCTTCTGCATGTTTCTTATCCAAGTCTAAAAATTTCTTCCTGATTGATGACTGATGCATTTTGTTAAGAATTCCTTTCTGACAATATTGAATCTGAATCATACCTTCTAGCTCAAATTCAGCTCTAAGTCACTCCCAGAAATCTATAAGCTCAAAGAGCCATAAATATCAGATAAATAAGCCCCTAATTGAAACTTTGTCACTTTTTGTCATGTGTGTAATATGTCCCTTTACCTTCCTCTTGAAGTTGTATAGTGAGAAAACTCATAATTTTTAAAATAAGGACAATTCTGCTTAAAATAAACCTATTTATTTAATTAAGTCATAATATTTCTCAATGTACTTTAATATATTTTGTTCATCATCTTGGTAGTTATTCACTCATAATATTAAATTTTATAGACACTATTTTGGTAATTTGCCATTGGAGACAGCCCCAAAATTTTGGTTGGTTAATTGATGACAATTTTATAATGTTGTGAGATTTATATTATAAAAATTGACATTTCATGGATAAGACATTATATAATGAAACATGCAACAGTTAACAAAGAAAAGAAAAAGACTTTAGAGTATAATCAAATATACCATTATAATCCATCCAAAGAAAGAAGATAAGGGAAGTGATCACAGAGCAGAGTAAGTCAAGGAATCAAAATTTCTCACTAGATATTAGATGCAATATTTATGCAGGGACACAGTTCTCTGACTGTTTTTTTTACAAAACCCTGGACTGTCTGACTGACAGGTGCACTTCTATGTTAGGAGGGAACTTTTGTGCTAAAGCTACTTGAGGCCATAGCCAATATTGCTTAGTCAATTCTGCCATTATCTAGGAAACTTCATAGGATAATTGGGCTTCCTGTAAAGCCAAACCTCCCTGGATAGAAAGTTATTGCTCAATAACCAGGATAAGTATTTTGCATTTTAGATTTGTATTTTTATGACAGCTCATTGAATTTACATTTTGGTTCATGTATTGTTAGCTAATGAGTTTTGGCATTAACAGCCAGACCGTGAAGGAGTGTGAAATAAAAGTTAATCTCTGGGAAACAAAATGATGAAGACTGTTTCCTGAGTAACTGAGGACTGAACCCTAGATTATGGGGGATAAAGCCATCAAATGCCACTTTGGAAGGTTTGCATGAACATGACTCCTTGGGAATAACACCACTGATAGGTCTTCAAACACTGATAATAAAAGTTTGGAATTTTAGGGAGGTTAATAGTTGGAAGACAGCTGGAGCATAATATAGGGAATGTATAATAGTGACTTGGGTGGTAGACAAGGATTGGGTTAATAATATAAATACAGGAATGTTCATCTTCAAGGTGTTAAGAATGGTGATGCTGGGAAAAAATATAACTAATGTAACTTATAAACTATAATTAACAACAATATTGTAATATATTTGTTGCAAAAGAAAAGAAGGTAATATATTAATGCTAAAGGTAAAAAAAAATGTGGGATTTAGGTTTATGAGATATGAATAGGATTAAACATTTTTTCTCTTGTTCATTTTATTCATTAACAAGAAGAGCTTGACTATGTCATTTAACTAATCTGTGTTCATTTGTATATCTTTCTAAACCCTGGAGAAACAATTGAGTTTGTTTTTAGGATTTGATGGATAAAAGTGCCTGGATGTAAGTTTTTTGATGTAATGCTTCTATAACTTGTTAAGTGGCTTTTTGCCTGTTATTTTATTTTTTGAATTTGTAATAAAATTGTAAAATATTTTGTAAGGCTTACATAAAACCCCTATTCTTGACTGGAAGATATCTCAAACTGAAAGTCCTATTGATAAAGGTTTGGCATTACTACTTTTTGATATATTTTAGCATTGATGTATAGATCAAAGTGAATTTTGTAGATTGGAGAAAAGAGAAATGTGGAAAGGAGAAATGGTAGTGGAAAGGAGATGATATTTTATGAAACTCTTCTAGGAATAAACATTTCTGGGAGAACTTTCATGATCAGGGATTCCTTTATCCCGCATTAATCAAGGTTAGATGAGATTCCTCTGTACACTCATGGGTTTATGACATCAAAGTCCAGAGAAGCAATTCCATTGCAACTGTTATATTAAAGTTATTAAGCTCAAATCAAGGATTTTGTGACTTTAAATACAATCCCTGTTACTGACACTCAATTCGTGTATCCGCTCAGATCTTTCACCTGATTTAGAGAATGATTAGAATCTTGATATTATATCTTACAGTATATCTCTAATAGGAATTTTCACAATTAACAACTCATTGCTTTTATTCCAATTATGCTCTATATGCAGCCTTCCTTATTCAAATTCATCCTTCTATTTGCCCAGACGAAAACATTGGAGTAAAAAAATTAATGGTGATATTACAATTCACATCTAACATAGAAAAAACAATTGGCCTTTAATCTTGATACAGAATCTGATATATTTTTTAGTTAATTCCCCTACCATTCTTATCTAAGCTGCCATCATCTTTTACATTGATGGCAATAATAGATTCTCATAATTTTTCCTGCTTCTTTCCTTGCTTAATCTATTCTAAACAAAGCAGCCACAGGCCCATATAAAACTTGTATAAAATCAGGCCACTCATCTGCATAAAACTTTGCAGTGGCTCCATTTCATTCAGAATAAAAGTCAAAATCTTTACTATGATTTGACCATATATATCTTCATTGGCCTCTTTGCTACACATACCCTTGTTCTCTTGTCTCCAGCCACAGTGGAATTTTGCTCTTCCTTGACCACACTGGGCTGGTTTAAACCTTAAAGATCTTGCTCCAGCTATTTCTTCTGATTAAACTGCACTTCCAGGAATGACTGGTTAATAGCTTCATCTCCTTAAGACATTACAATAAGTCTCCTTGCATTAAGGTCTCACAAGTCACCATATTTATTATAGCATCCTCACAGATCTCCAGATTCCCTTATGCTACTTTACTTCCTTTTGAATGTAATTTATCATCTTCTAATATACAATTTTGTTAACGTAAATATTCTTTGTTAGTCTGTCTCACTAGAATGTAAAATCTAACAAAGTAAGTTTGTCTATTTATATAAGTATTTCCCAAGTCATTTGAAGAGTGATGGAAAAATAGCAGAAACTCATTAAGTGATTATGGTGGTTGTCATGATAGAATATTTAAAATTTGAAGAATAAACAACAGATCCTAACAATGGGCCTATTGGTTTCTATAAAAATGCTTCATTAGTGTTTTCTTTTAGATAATAATAAAAAAATATAAGCACATTCTGGGTCATCTGATGTCCAGTTTACATCTAGATGTAGTGATATTTGGCAATAATTTCATTACCAGAGAATATTTATAATATGGCTACAATACCACTGCTACACTGTTGGGATATCATAACTAAGCAGGCAAGAACTTTGTGAGTGTTTTAGTTTGCTAGACTGCTAAAAGCAGATACCACAAAGTGGTTTGGCTTTTAACAATGGTAAGTTATTAGCTACGGTTTTGAGGTTGAAAAAAAATGCCCAAATCGAAGTGTCATCTAAGCAGTGCTTTCTTCCTAAAGACTGGCTGCCAGTGATCTTTGGGTCTTCTACCGTGGCACAGCACATGGCAGTATATGCTTGTCTCTCCATTTTCTTCCATATTTCATTGCATTCAGCTTCCTGATTCCATCACTTTCTCTTTGTGTTTAGTCATCACATTTATAATGGACTCCAGTAAGAAGATTAAGACAAATCCTGAATTAGGTGGGTCACACCTTTAGCCTCATCAAAAAAGGCTACTTGCAATATGAAGCACAGGAATGAATTAACTTTAAGAACATGCTTTTCTAGGGTACATACAATTTCAAACCCCACAGTGAGAAAAGTATTTGTATCAAGTGGATATCAAATAATTTTTGAGTCCATGATAATGGTTTACATCAGTTTCAATAGAAAAAATTGATACTAACACTAATGTGCCAAACTCAAAATTACCTTTGCTACATCTCTGTGTAATATTCATATGTGTCAATTATGCCATAATATAACCACATTAGTAGTCATGTTAAATTATATTGATAATTTAAATGTTAATAGTAGTGTTGCAGTTATGTTTGAAAATTTACTTTAGTTTTACATTTCTATACGACCTATAATTGCAATTATAACATTTTCATGTTTACAAAGATATATTGGTAACCTTATATTATAAATCATTCTCATTAAAATTGGGATTCATGAGATTTTTTTCCAGATAAAATATATAGTTCTATTTAATATTAAAAATTAAGTAAAATATTCTGTACTTTAGAAAATAAAATGAAGTGCAGTAAAAAAGCATTTACATAATGAAACTGTTCAAGAACATAGAAAACTGAAAATGAAGCATGAGATTAAAATCTTAGGGTAAAGAGCTGGGAGTGAATGAACTCTTAGCCTAGTCAATTATGATTACCTAGGCCCCAATAATCACTGAAATATTATGAGATCTTCTATTGATGATTCTATCCTAAGCATAGACAACTTCTTATGACAATTTTCATTTTATGAGCACTTCTCATCGGAAGTCATGCTGACTCGGGTGAGCATGAAGAGACTCTAAAATGTTTGAAATTATTCCTTCCCATGGTATTCATACCTGTGTCTCCCCTTGGAGTGTGGGTGAGATATGTGTCTTCCTACTAACCAAAAGAATACATAAATATAAGGATTTCCGTCTTGCTCATAGATTCTTTTATTTTGGCTTTGATGAAGCAAATCAAAGTCTGTGAACTACCCAGTGGAGATGCCCACATAGCAAAGAACTGAGGGCAGCCTCTAGCTAACACCCAGCAAGAACTGAGCCCATCAGTGCAACAACTTGCAATGAACTGAATTCTGCCAGCAACCACATGAGTTTGAGAGCAGATCCTTCTCCAAGTGAACCTTGAGATGTGATCACAGCTCTGGCTGACACCTCGATTGCAGTCTTCTCGATTGTACCCAGTGCTTTATGGGTTAGTTATGCCCACATGCCTGATCTACAGAAACTGAAAGATAATATGAGAAGTGTTTCAAATTGCTAAACTTGTGATCATTTGTACACAGCAATAGATAAGTAATACTGTACATATTTAGGCCTCTTCTCTAATTGTATTTTTCCAGCAAATTAGTCAGCTTGAGTTCTGATTTATGTCCCAGGCCATTTTTATTTGGTTAAAATGAGCTAGGCCATTCAAGAAAGTCCATGTCGGGACATTAACAGATTCCAATCTGTCCTACGTATCTAAAGATAAATCCATTATCTGAAATTTTTCATGATAGAGGAAGGAATTTCTGATCTTTTTTCCTGATACATCTTCTAAGATGAACTTCTAATTCCAATGATATTTATTATTATTTCAATAAAACTTTATCATTGGTGGAAAATATACAAAATTTTTAGGAAAGAATTTCATCTTTGTATGTGACATATAATAATAGAAATCCAAGTACCCTCTTAGGAATATAGTATTATTACACAAAGAGCAGAGTGGTGTCATATATGTTTGAGTTATATATTATGTTAGAGTAATAGAAGGCTTCTATAAAAGAGAGACCCAATGATACAGTTATTTAACATATTGGAAGTTTATTCTTGATGTGACAGACCCTAAAAAATGGCCAGATTGACAGGGCAGTGCATCTCTTCTTCTTCATTAGTGGACTCAGTTTCCTTTCTCATCTTTTCTTGGCTCTCTTTCATGCTTTCATACTCAACATGTGATCAATATGTTGACATCATTTGCATCATCTGGGAGCTTGTTAGAAATGCAGAATTCTGGGCTCCACCCCAGAATTCATAAACCATATTTAAATTTTAGCACTAGGTTATTCAAATGTACACCACCATTTGTAAAGTATTGCAATAGAATCTTCTTATCTACAATATTTACACCACTAGCCTGGATTCAGGTGGCAAAGAGAAGAAATAAACTCAGAGAAGTACACATTCAACGTTTTAGATTTCAGTCCAAAACTGACACATACCCTTCTGTCTACAGGCAATTTACAAAAACTTAGTCACAAAACTGCATCTAGCTGCACAAGGAGCCTAGAGGTTTTTTTTTTTGTTAAAAATGGCTTGTGTTTAGTTCATATTAGTAAGACCATATTCTATTTGCCCATTTGTGTCTGGCTTATTTCATATACCATAATGTTCTCAGGGCTCATCCATGTTATCATACGTGTTACAATTCATTTTTCTTGCAACAGTATCGTATTCTAATGTATGTATATACCGCATTTTGTTTACTCATTCATCAGGTGATGGACACTTGGGTTGTTTCCTGTGATGAAAGTGAAAGAAGCTAAATGTATACTTTGGATAGACTATACAAGACATGAGACTATATAACATAGTGAACCAGGTGGTGGAAGATTAACTGTGTGGTTAATGGTACAAATATAAGAGTGTTCTCTCATGAACTATACAAAATGTACAATTTTAATACATGGTGTTAATGATAGGAAGTATATGGGAAAAATACACCAAATGCACACTGTGGATCATATTTAGTGGTAATAGTCTGATGATGTTTTTTAATAAACTGTAATAAATGTTCCACAACAATGTAAGGTGCTGGTGGAGAGGCAATGAATGGTAATTCTGCACATTATGCATGACGGTTTTGTAACCTCACAAATTCTCTTATCAAAATATATATTTTCAAATGACTTTGGATGTGCCTGTGTCAGAGCCTGCTGTCAGTGGATTACCAGGTACATTTTGAGGGTTTTTTCCCATTAAGGGTATGGTTTTGCATTGACCATCAAGTCTCACAACACTGAATTTGAAGGCCGTGAACCCATGTAAATCTCTGTTAAACTGCCTAGGAGAAGTGTGCATTTTCACGGATATCTAGCAGTCTCTGACACAGTCTCCTGGCACCAGGATTCACACAGAAGCATTTTTTACTAAACGTTCTATTCAATTCAACATAATATTTATTGACTACCTTATTGTGTGTCAAGTAATATTCTAGTTAGCCATAAAAAAATAAAAATAAAGTCCCTGTAATCAGAGCTCCCATTTTACTGTATTATTCTATTTCAAAATTGTCAGTAGCTTATCTGTGATTATTGTGAGTTCCTAGAATTTGTAGAAATTGAGTACATGTTTCCAAAAATTTACTTCTGGATTTTGCTTTTTAAATGGTATTTTATGTTTTTCTTTTAACTCTCCTACAGCTCTGAAAAACCCCCTTTTCATTCATTTCTTTAAATATACTGTTTTCCTATTTTTTTAAAAAAGATATTTAGGTTACATAAATGGTACATAAAAAATGTAGGGGATTCCCATAAGCCCCACTCCCTACCCCTCCCACACTTTCCCACATTAACAACATCCTTCATTAGTGTGGTACATTTGTTACAACAGATGAACACATATTGGAGCATTGCCACTAAGTGTGGATTATAGTTTACATTATAGTTTAATCTCTCTCCCACACAATTTTGAAAGTTATGACAAGATATATAGTGGCAGCCACCACTGTAGGTTCTGAGGGGAGGGTGAGGGAAAAATAAGTGTAATATGGGGGCAATTTTTGAACATTGGAATTGTCCTGAATGACATTGCAATGCTAGATATAGGCCATTTTCATTCTTAATTACATAAAGCACGAAGGATACAAAAGATTTTGGAGAATATTATTCCCATGCCAAATTTTAACCATAGTGCTACAAAGGTATTTTTTTTTTCTTATACTAGTTTTATTTTGAATAAAGTTGTTTTATGATCCAAGATTTAAGTCCATTCTTTGCCTCTTTGGATGAGCTCTTATGTTGCTGGTGTGGGTATCCACACATCAATGTTGAGTGGTGTCAGCAGGAGATTATCATGGAACATGAAAGTGTGGGGTCTGGACCTGAAATCTCCATGAGTGTTCTCTGTCAAACTCTGCTTCCCAGTTTAGCATGAAGTGTTCAAAAATGAACAACTGTAACTTGGATTGCTTATTTCAAAGATATATTATATGATCAAGTGAACAAAAATATATTAAAGCAAAAATGAGAGAAAGATATAATTCAGTATTACACCATTTAATTGAATGTTTGTGTGCATATAGTTGAACTGTAGAATTCTGATAGAAAGTGAGTTATTTGACTGTGAACTCTGGGAAGGTTTTCTGAGTAGATGATGTGTTAACTGGGTACTGTCTCCACAGGGAGAAATGGAATATGGAAGTTTTAACAGAGGAAAGGGCTTTCAGCTGCTATGAAATGTGAAAATATCAGGGAATGAGCATGACTACATGTATTTATGAATGACATCTGCATTAGCAGAAGCACTAGGAGGAAAAGTGGAAAGGAAGATGATGATACAGGATTAGAGTACTTGAAAACCATGTGAGTATCTCAGCTATTGAATTTTAAAACCCAAGTAACCAACTGATTGTAGTTATGACATCATATTTTTTCAACAACCCACTCTTCCTTTCAAGACACAGCATGTGGATTAAAAACAGAAGAAGGAAAGAATGAGAGGAGGAAATTGCTTAATTTAGACTTCTCAATAAAGACCCATGAATATCCACTTAAAGAATTCCAGATTTAGTGTTTTGTGATACTGGCATTGATGAAATTTCTTTGTGAATTTCTGATATGTCTGAGTTAAAATTTCTCCCAATGAAAACTCATATAAGTATCTCACATGAAGTATTATTTTTCTTTCACTAAATTGTGAGACATTTTTAAAAAATTCAATGAGTACTAACAATTGTGTGAAAGGAGTTATGATATTGTATGTTTGAGAAACACAAATTGACACTGTCAAGCAGAAGCAAGATATTTTTTTTGAGACAGCTGCTTTTTTAAAAGTCATACTGAATTGTAGATGTAACTAACTTGTCCAAGATCAAGAGACATCTTAGACTAGCAAGTTTTGGACTCTGAACATTTTGATGTAACTCAGTGGAGATTTGGAAGCACACGTCTGACACTTCATTAAGGAAGAAAGTGGCTAACTCTATTAAAAATCATGGGCTATTGTTAACAGCAAAATTATGATTTTTTCTTTCTCCAGTTGTAACAAATGTACCACACTAATGCAAGGTGTTAATAATGGACAGGCAGGGAGGGTGTAAATATAGTTACTCTCAATTTTCTCCAAGAATTTACTGTAAACTCACAACATCTCTAATTAAAAAAAAAAAAAGAAAAACAAGAAAGGAAATGACTAGTCTAAAGACATGGATGCATCATATTGGGATGCATGCAGTTCCAGTCTTTAATTTTTTTGGTGCCAGAAAGAATCCACTTAGTTTCCACATGCAGGGAAGGAGCAGAAAGAGAGATCTCCTCAGTGGAGTTCTGATATCTTAAAGAAGTAGGCTATGAATACAGATAATTTCAAAGTCTATTGGACAAAGTTCCTTAAAAATGGTAGGTAAAATTAAACAACTCAATGGTTTTTTGTTTTTAGGAACTGAATAAATCTTAATAAAACCTGTTCTTATATTTCTGTGCCTCATTTTTCTCCTTTGGCAATAGAACAACGAAAATTTCATAAACTGGCTTATTTGGCCTTTGGCTCTGAGGACTACTTACTTTTTTATTAAAGAAGTTTATAAAACAACCATGAATAACATACAGGATTCCCATACACCAACCCACCACCAACACCTTTGTGTTGGAACATTTGTTAAAATTGATAAAGAACATTCAAATATTACTATTGTCTATAGCTTCCATTAGGTTTATTTTCACAATAAATCACATTATTAATACTATGTATTATTAGTGTACATTAGTTATAATTCATGTAAGAATGTTTTCATATATTTATTGTTAACCATAATCCATCATCCACCACAGGTTCATTATGTTATACAGTTCAATGCCTGGTACAATCCATTCATAGTGCACACTCAGTGGTTCTCAGATTCATCAGAGAGTTGTGTTGTCATCACCTCCATCAATTTTAGTATGTTTCCATTACTCCAGAAAAATCCCTTACCTTCTTATACTCCCTTATTGTTGACCCTTATCATTAATATAGCACCCTTTTTTCATTGATGCAAAAATAAAACCTATAGTCCATAGGTTGTAATAGTTATATTTTCCCATGTATCACCATATTCTTAAGAACTTGTAAAAGTGGTGTACATTAGTTCTAGTTCATGCAAAAACATTATTGTATTTGTACTATTAACCACAGTACGTATCTACCACCGAATTCACTTGTTTTATAATCCCAAGATTATCCTCTCACTTTATTTCCGTTGACATTTAGGTCCCTAGATTAACCCTTTCACTCACATTCACATTTATAGATCAGAAGTGTTAGTTATACTCATAATATGTTACTATTAACTCTATCCATTCCTGACATTTACAATCTTATTAAAAATTCTACATACATTAATCATCAGATCCCCATTCTTATCCCTCATACTATACCCTAGTAATTTATACTCTAGATTTTAATGACATGAGTTTACTCGTTGTATTTAGTTCATTAAACTGAGGTCATACAATACTTTTTTTTCTCTCTCTGGCTTATTTCCATCAACATAATGTCCTCAAGGGTCATCCATGTTGTCATATATGCCGCAATTTTATTTCTTCTTAAAGCTGAATAGTACTCCAGTGTATGTATATACCACATTTTTTTTAGCCATTCATCAGTGGATAGATACTTGGGTTGTTTTCATCTTGCAGCAATTGTGAATCATGCCACTATGAACACCAGTGTGCAAATGTCAGTTTGTGTAATTGTTGTTTTTTAATAAATATCAGTTTGTCTGAATATATTCCTAGTAGTCCAAATAAACTTTCCATTTCTGTAAAAAAAGCTTTTGAAATTTTTACTGAATTGCATTGCATCTGTAAATTAATTTGGGTAGAATTCACATCTTAACGATATTTAGTCTTTCACCCATGAGCATGGAATATCCTTCCATTTCTTTAGGTCATCTTTGATTTCTTTTAGCAATGTTTTGTAGTTTTCTGAGTATAGTCTTTTATATTCTTAGTTAAATTTATTCCTAAGTAATTGATTCTTTTTGTTGCTATTATAAATGGATTTTTTCCTGACTTCCTCCTCATATTTCTCATTACTAATGTGTAGAAACAGTACTGATTTTTCAGTATTATCTTGTGTGCTGCCACTTTACTGAATTCAGATATTAAATCTAGGAGCTTTGTTTTTTGTAGCTTTGTCAGTATAGGATCAAATCATCTTTGAATATTGAAAGTTATACTTTTTCATTTTCAATATGGATGCATTTTATTTCTTTTTCTTCCCTAATTTCCCTAGCTATAGCCTTCACCACAATATTGAACAACAATGGTTACAGTGGGTGTGCTTGTCTTGTTCTTGATCTCAGGTGGAAAGCTTTCAGTCTTTCACCATTGAGTACAATGTTTCTATAGGTTGTTCATACATGCTCTTTATCATGGAGAGAAAGTGTCAGTTTAAGTGGGCGCTCACTATCTCTCTCACAAAAGATGGCTGAGTGGGGACATGATCCTGCCCAAGTGAGCTGTTCTGGAAGCCCACAGAGCAGGAGCCTTTGGGACATCAATCTGGAGAGAGCTGGACAGGGAGATAGATTGTTCAAGATAAAACTCTGAGTTTTTAGCCCTGTGGCTGGAAACTGTGGATGGCTAAGTCCCACCCTCAGGGCAAAGGGCCAGGATGAGCCCTGACTCCCACCAGCCACCAAGTGAAAGGGAGCATTTTCCAAGAGTGGGAGGGTTCTGGCAAAGGGCAGAGAGGGGTTTCCTTTCTGTCGGTTTGGTTGCCTGGACCCTCTTTGAGCTTTGGGGAGCATACCAGCTGGCTCAAGGTGGCACTAGGCAGAGGGGAAAGGTGAATCTGCTGAGGAAGCCTGATTTACCTAACTGCCCTTGGTTAGAGAAAGTTAACTTGTGACAGGGCAGAGTCATGCAATTGACTAGTTCTGTGCAGAAAACTATCAAAATTCAACTCCCCTAAGGGAGCTAGGCAGTAGGAAGCACTTAATAAGTTTCCAAGAGCCTATTTAGGGACCCCTGGGAAGAAGGGGTGGTCTAGAAGAGGGTTGAGAATAATTTCTGTGTGGTGAATTCAGTCAGCAGGGTGCCATTTGAATTTCAAAAGGGAACTCAACCTGACCAGGAGAGAGGAGAGGGGATCTGCTCACATAGCCTATTGAATCCTGCTGCCATAGGAGAGTCAAACCTGCCCAAGGGAAAGTGACTAGATAGCTTTCTGAAGAGCTAATTGACCCAATGAGAAAGTTTACCTCAGTGGAGGAGTTTCCACCTTGCATATACAAGGTCCCTAATTAGATTCCCAGCTCTTCTTAGAGTAGTGATCCACCAGGATATCAAGCATCCAGCTGATGCTTTAGGACAGGGAAACCATAGATATTATTTTTTGTATTAGCTTCTCTTGGGTCCCTATTTTTCCTAAAAAAAGGTTACTTTTAAAAAAAAAATTACCTTAGTTTACTCACTAAAACCCACTTCAAAACCTGCAGAGAGAAGGCTGCAGGGTAATTGCTTCATGAACACCTGCAGCCTGAGAATTTCCACAGGGGCCTAAGAAGGAACACTGTTCTTCCTTAATTTTTGTTTGACTGCTTGCTTGTGTGTTTGTTTGTTTTTGTTTCTTGTTTTTTTATTCCCCTCTTCCCCACCCGCCCCCTTTTTAAATTAGGTGCCACTGGCTTGTTTCTTCTTTGCTATGCTTCTTCCTAGATATCCCATTTTTTGTGTATGCTGATTTTGTCTACCAGTGCTATCTCTTTTCCTTCTTTCATCTTTCTATATTCTGCTTTCTCTTGTGGTTCTTGCATTCCACCTTTCTGTATTTAGCCCTCAATTTTTCTGGTTTCTATTTCTATCTTGTATATTCTGTTTTCTTTTTTTTTTTATTAACTTTTTTCTTTTTGTCCTTTCTTTTCCCTTTCTCTCTCTCTTCATCATTCTGTCCTTTTAAATCATTCTATATAATTCTCTTTATTGGGTTTCACATTTCATTGTAGGTACTCCACTTTTTAATTCCTATTACTCTACACTGCTTACATGAGTTAAATATTCATTTTATTAAGTCTTATATGGTCCCTTTTCTAACTTTTATTATTATTATTACTATTAACCATTTTTTTTTCTTACCTCTTCCGTTTTCTCTGGCCCTAAACTTTTTCCTTCAAGGGAACATAGAAAACATCAAAGAAATAGAACAAGAAGAACAAAGTGTCAAAGAGAAAACTTAACACACACACAAAACCAGCAGCTAAATAAAATTGTAGAGTAGAGAGAGAAGCTAATCAACTAAATAAACCCATCAAGATAAAAATATGAACAGAGGGCAGAAAAAATTACAAATCATATTAAGAAAGAGGTATACATGGCCCAGTCCAATGAACAAACTAAAAACCAGGAAGAGATGCAGAATATCAAACAACAAATCAAAGCTGTCCAAACAAATATTGTGGACCAATTTAATGAAGTGAAGGAAGAGATTAAGGATATTAAGAAGATACTGGGAGAACATAGCGAAGAAATGGCAAACATACAAAAAATAAAAAAAGATAACTGATAAGATGGTGATGAATGGCACAATACAAGAAATCAAAAAGAAACTGGAAGTACATAATAGCAGATTTAAGCAGGCAGAAGAAAGAATTAGCAATGTGGAAGACAATACTTCTGAAATCGAACAGATAGTAGAACAGATAGATAAAAAGATAGAAAAAATTCAGCAAGGACTTAGGGATTTGAACGACAATGCAAAATGCACAAACAGGCATTATAGGCATCCCAGAAGGAGAAGAGAAGGGAAATGGGACAGAAGGAGTGTTGAAGGAAATAATGGCTGAAAACTTCCCAACCCTGTTGATGGAAATGGATGTACATGTCCAGGAAGCACAGCACACACCAAACAGTAAAAATCCTAAAAGGCCTACTCCAAGACATATACTTGTCAAACTGTCCAATGCTCAAGACAAAGAGAAAAATACTGAAGGTGGCAAGAGAAAAGAGAACCATCACACACAAAGGAAGCTCAATAAAATTAAGTGCTGATTTCCCATCTGAAACCTTGGAGGCAAGAATGCAGTGGTATGACATAGTCAAGGTATGAAAAGAAAAAAGGTTCCAGCCAAGAATTCTCTATCTAGCAAATGTGGCATTCAAAAATGATAGAGAGTTTAAAATATTCACAGATAAACAGACATTAAGAGAGTGTACCAACAAGAAACCTGCCCTGCAAGACATACTAAAGGGAGTCCTGCAGGTTGAAAGGAAAAAACAGGAGAAAGAGAGTGAGAGGAAAGTGTAAGAACAACTAAAAAGACAAAAAAGAAAATAAAAACAACATATGACATACATAAACCCAAAAAAAAATATGGCTAATGTAAGTAATTCCTTGAAAGTAATAACACTGAATGTTAATGGATAAACTCACCACTCAAGAGACACAGACTGGCAGAATGGATAAGGAAATATGACCCATCTATACGTTGCCTACAAGAAACCTACCTTAGACCCAAGGATTCAAGAAGGCTGAAAGTGAATGGCTGGAAAGCAATTTTACAAGCAAACAACAACCAAAATTGGGCAGAAGTAGCTATACCAATATCAGACAAAATAGACTTTAAATGTGAAACTATTGTAAGAGACAAAGACAGGTACTATATATTAGTAAAAGGGGTAATCTTTCAAGAAGAATGAATAATCATAAACATTTATGCACCCAACCAAGGCACCTCAAAATACATGAGGCAAAAACTGGAGAAACAAAGTGGATAAATAGATGCTTCTACAATTATAGTGGGGTACTTAATACATCATTATCATTATCAGACAGAATATCATGACAGAGAATCAATAAAGAAACAAAGACTCTGAATAATAGATTAAATAATTTGGACCTAATAGACATATACAGAACACTTCACCCAAATACCCGGGATATACATTCTTCTAGAGTGCACATGGATAATTCTCCAAGATAGACTTCATTCTAGGCCATAGAAAAATTCTCAATGAACTCAGAAAGATTGAAATTATACAGAGCAGTTTCTCTGACCACAATGGAATGAAACTAGAAATCAGTAAGGACCAGAGAACAACATTAGGCACAAAGATATGGAAGTTAAACAACATTATCTTAGACAAACAGTAGGTGAAGGAGGAAATTTCAAAAGAAATTTATAACTACCTTGAAATAAATGAAAATAACAAGACAAAATATCAAAACCTATGGGAAGCAGCAAAGGCTGTACTGAGAGGAAAATTCATAGCCATAAAATGCATATATCTAAAAAGAAGAAAGAGTTAAAATCGAAGACCTAATGGCAGACATGGAAAATTAGAAAAAGAACAAAAAGCTAACCTGAAAAGAAGTAGAAAGAAGGAAATAACAAAGATTAGAGCAGAACTAAATGAAATAGAAAATAAGAAAGCACTAGAAAAAATAAACAAAACCAAAAACTAGTACTTCGAGAAGATCAATAAAATTGACAAACCCTTAGCTAGACTAACAAAGGAAAAAAGAGAGAAGATGCAAATACACAAAATAAGAAATTATGAAGGGGATATCACCACTGACTCAACAGAAATAAAGAGTATCATAAGATGATAATTTGAAAAATTATATGACAATAGGAAGGATAATTTAGAGGAAATGGACAAAATCCTAGAAACACACAAGCAGCCTATATTGACAAAATAAGACATTGATGAACTCAACAGACCAACCAGAAGTAAAGAGATAGAATCAGTCATCAAAAAACTCCCAACAGAAGAAGAGCCCAAGACCAGATGGCTTCACAGGTGAATATTATGAAACATTCTGGAAAGAGCTAACACCAGCCCTGCTTAATCTCTTCCAAAAAATAGAAGTAGAAGGAACAATGCCTAACTCATTCTATGATGCCAACATTACCCTAATACCAAAGCCAAACAAAGATGCCATAAGAAAGGAAAATTACAAACCAATCTCTCTGATGAACCTGGATGCTAAATTCCTCAACAAAATACTTGCTAATTGTATTCAACAACACATCAAAGGAATTATACACCATGACCAAGTGGGTCTCATCCTGGGTATGCAAGGATGATTCAACATAAGAAAATCAATCAATGTAACACACCATATAAACAGAGCAAAAGAAAAAAAATCACGTGATCAACTCTATGGATGCAGAAAAAGCATTCGACAAAATACAACACACTTTCCTGATAAAAACACTGCAAAAGATAGGAATAGAAGGAAACTTTCTGAATATGATAAAGGCCATATTTCAAAAACCCATAGCTAACATCACACACAATGGTGAAATCCTAAAAACTTTCCCTCTAAGATTGGGAAAAAGACAAGTATGCAGACTATCACTGCTCCTATTTAACACTGCCTTAGAAGTACTTGCTATAGCACTGAGGCAAGAAAAAGATATAAAAGGCATCCAAATTGGAAAGGAATAAGTAAAAACTTCACTATCTGCAGATGACATGATCCTATACATAGAAAGCCCTGAGAAATCTACAACAAAGCTTCTAGAGCTTATAAATGCGTTCAGAGAAGTCGCATGCTATAATATCAATGCTCAAAAATCAGTAGCATTTCTACACCAAAAATGAGCAATCTGAGGAGAAATCAAGAAAAAAATACCATTTACAATAGTAACTAAAAAAATCAAATACCTGGGAATAATCTTAACTAAAGATGCAAGTGATTTATACACAAAACATACACAGCACTGTTAAAGGAAATCAAAGAAGACTTAAATAAATGGAAGAATATTCCCTGTTCATGGATAGGAAGAGTAAACATAATTAAGATGTCTATCCTACCCAAAATAATATACAGCTTTAATGCAATCCCAATAAAAACCAACACAGGATTTTTTACTAAATTGAAAAAACTAACTATGAAATTTACTTGGAAGGGCAAGATGCCAAAAATATCCAAAGGCATATTGAGAAAGAAAATGAAATCAGAGGAATCACACTACCTGACTTTAAAGCATACAACAAAGCTACAGTGGTCAAAACTTCATGGTATTGGCAAAATGGTAACCAATGGAACAGAATTATGAGCTCTGATATAGTCCTTGCATATACAGTTATCTGATATTTGACAAGGTCACCAAGCACACTCAACTGAGAAAGAATGGCCTTTTCAATAAATGGTGCTTGGAGAACTGGATAGCCATATCCAAAAGAATGAGAGAGGAACACCACCTCACACTTTATACAAAAATTAACTCAAGCTGGATCAATGATCTAAATGTAAGAGCAAGACCATAAAGGCCTTGGAAGATAATGCAGGGAAGCATCTACAGGACCTTGTAATAGGAAATAGCTTCATGAACTTCACATCCACAGCACATCCAGTGAAAGAAAAATAGATAAATGGGACCTCCTCAAAATTAAAACCTTTTGCACATCAAAGGAGTTTGTCAAGAAAGTGAAAGGCAGCCAACCCAATGGGAGAACATATTTTTGTAACCGTATATCTGATAGGAACCTAATTCAAGCATATATAAAGAAATCCTATATCTTGGAAAAAAAAAAAAAAAAAAA
>JAQZBX010053825.1:0-18790 GCA_029593785.1 Cabassous unicinctus | reverse complement strand
ACCCGTTTACCATATGAGAGGCCCTGGGTTCGCTTCCCGGTGCCTCCTTGTGAGGGCAGGCCGGCTCGCGCGGCGCCGTGGGCTGATGCGGCAAGACCTCACAGCAAGGGGGAGATGAGCAGACACAGAGAAGACACGCAGCGAATGGACACAGCAGCACAAACAGCAAGGGGGGGATAAATAAAATAAAAATAAATAAATCTTTAAAAAAAAAAAACTAAATATATAAACCATAAGGAATGGGTTCATTTCTGAAACTCAAAAAATGCAGAAACAGGTAAAGTTACACACCAAAAAATGGAAATTCAAAATTTCAAACCCACTTAACTCTCTGGAGAAAAAGGAAGAAGCTTCTCCACCATTTTTGCAAAACCAGCTGACTTTTACAAGATAGACATTTAGGGATCACTGAAGAGGGTCCAATAACCTCTCAAACAGTTTCAACATCACAGTTTCTTTTAATTAGGCTCTCCAATCATCACCTGCCCAGCTAGGGTGGCAAGCTGAGTAGCACCTTCCCTTGGAAGCTAATTCCTTAATGTAATTTCTCAACATGTGATTTAGTAAGGTTCTCACTACAAGAAAAATATTGTTTGTTTGATTTGTGATCCAAAATTCAAGATACTAAGTATGGGGGGACACAAGCACTAGGTATTTGAGCTATAAGTTATCAGAGCTCAATCTTTATAGCTTTTAACTTAATTTTTATATGCAAGGGGCACAAATGAAATAGCAGAGGCTTGTCATGGTTAGTGCAACACCCATAGTACAGAAAGAATAAGGCTGTTGCTAGACTTATGCAATCCTTTATGCTTAAGAAGACAGTTCTTAACCAAAGTATCTCACTGCGTGCTCCAGAGAAAAACTCTTTCGTGTCTGATTCTGTCTAACCATGTCAATATAAAGTTAAAATTTTTTGCAGAGCATTTTCAAATTTAAATGTGCGTGCCTTTGACATAGTAATTCCCAGTCTAAGAATTTCACTTATAAAAATACCCAACCAGGAGCCCAATGACAAACATATAAGGATGCTTAACTGAAATTACTATGGAAAGAAGAATGGTTAGATCAGGGGTTCTTAACCAGGGGTCCGTGAGCTTGAATTTAAATTCAAAAAAACATCATTCTTGTTGGGACATGTTGGTGCAGGTGTGATATATTAAATAATACATAGTATAGTGAGGACTTAGCAAGGGGTAATCATGGTTTTCACCTGACTGGCAAAGGGGTCCGTGAAACAAAAATGGTTAAGAACTCCTAGGTTAGATTATTGCACACCCTTACTGAACAACGAAGCTGTTGGTTATTTTAAAAAAAGAGCAAGAACGATTTGTACCTACACTGAAGATTCTTCAGGACGCAGTATTTAGTAAAAGCACAATCTATAAACTATGTGATTTGATTATTCAAAAATGTTTGTGGATACAAGCATAGAAGAATTTCTGGAAAATAATATACCAAGCTGCCAGAAGGAACCCCTGGGAAATAACATGGGGATAGAGAAGATTGGAAAACACAATTTCACATTTTACTTCATGTGCTTTTAAATTAATTTGAGTATATACATATGCAAAAATGCACCAAGCCAATCACTAATTATATTCTCTTTTGTATCTAGGTTACATCTCAATCAAAAAAGGAAATACATGCTCATTGTAAATAAAAGTAAAAAGACACCACCCACAGATTTCTACTTATGAGACCATATCCCAAAAAGATTTTTCCATATTTCTGTTATAACCACTAAATTTAATCTACATCCAGCCTTTGCATCTGAATCAATCTCAAGGGGAAAAATACAACAGCTGATACTGAAGTGACCACTGGCTGTTACAATATTGAGGCTTTAGACACATTATCCCACAGGCTCCTATGAAATATCATTTCCAGTCTAACCTCCCTCTACCTCAATTTCCTCATTCTTTTTTTCTTTTTTTTTTTTAATATTTTTTTTTATTAGAGAAGTTTTGAACTTACAAAACAATCATGCTTAATGTGCAGAATTCCCATACAACACCCCTTCAACACCTTACATTGCTGTGGAACATTTTTACAGATTATTAAAGCACGTGATCAGACTATTACCACTAACTATCATTTGGTATATTTTTTCCATATGCCCCATTAGCACCATGTATTAGTACAATATACTTGTTATAGTTCATGAGAGAACACTCTCATATTTGTACTGTTAACCACAGTCCATCTTCCACTTGTTCACTGTGTTAAACAATCCCATGCCTTGTACAGTCTATCCAAAGTGTACACTCAGTGGCTCTCACTTTCATCACAGAGTTGTGCAGTCATCGCCTCAGAATTTCCTCATTCTTAGACACCACTTGGCACTTAGTAAATGGAGCAGGACATTAAACCCAGATCTAAGACCTCATATCCCACATAATTCAGGCTATAATCCTTCGGTTCAACAAGTGCGCACACGGTAAACAATCAGGGCTCTTAATCAAGAGGTTCCAGTACAATTTTTCCCTACTATACTCTCCTGATCCAAATATACCAAATTTAGAAGACTTCCTTCTGCAAGCCAGGGTCTTAGGAAGCCTGGAAACAAGTTGGGACAAACAGGCATTGTGGACTCCACTCCAGACACCGCTACGCCTTTTGCAATCTCAGAACACATCCAAGTCATTATCACTCCCTGAGACAAAAGCCATGACATCTTCCTCTCCACGCCCATGTCCTACCCTCATACTTCCTCTTAGGCCCCCTTCAGCTTCCCAGCATCTTTTATCATAAGATGAAACTGTTAAAAAATGCATTGAAACAAATAATGAAGTCTCATTTTCTGTTTAAAAACAGATACCTAGGGAAGGACATGCAGCTCAAGCTCCCGCCTACCACTTGGGAGGCCCCAGGTTCAGTTCCCGGGCCTCCGAAACGGAAGAAAAGCACACAACGAACAGACTGTGAGCGCAAACAACGAGGGGGTGGGGAGAAATAAATTTTTAAAAATTTAAATTTAAAAAAATTAAATTACAACAGATATCTGAATTTTTTATTCTGCAGTAAGCCATGGATTCCAGACTATCTGTGCCTTTTTCATAAAGAAAGACAAAACCAACCCTTCAAAGAAGCTAAACAAGATTTCTGTACTCCAGAGAAGGCAAGAAAACAGGACATCTCTGCTCTGACTTGCCACTGCAAATATGATCAGGCTGCTGTGTAAGCTACTTTGAGGATTTGGACAACTTAAATGGGAGGAATGAAGGCAGGGCAGAGTCACAAGACCTGAAACTGGGTCCCACTAATCACCTGCAGGGCCTTGGGCAAGTCACTTCTTCTCCCAGAGCTTTATGGAGAATCCTTTGGTAAAGCAACTAATAACACTAAAGAAATCTATTGTGCTACCTCATTTTTATTGTTTTCCCTTTTTTAAAATAGGTGTTAGTCTCTTCAACAAGTGGTGCTCAGAAAACTAAATATCCACATGTAAAAGAATGAAAGTAGACCCTTCCTCACACTGCATTAAAAAAATCATCTTAAAACGGATCAAAGGCCTAAATATAAGAACAAGAACTATGAAACTCCTAGAAGAAAATGTAGGGAAGCATCTTTAGGACCTTATGTCAGGCAATGGTTCCTTAGACTTTATACCCAAAGCACAAACAACAAAAGAAAAAATAAATACATGGGACCCCCATCAAAATTTTAAAATTTTGTGCCCCAAAGGACTTTATCAAGAAAGTAAAATGACAACCTACACAATGATAGAAAATATTAAGAAACCATATATATTAGTCAGCCAAAGAGGTGCTGATACAAAGTACCAAAAATCTGTTGGCTTTTATAAAGGGTATTTATTTGGTGTAAAAGCTTACAGTTACAAGGCCCTAGAGAGTCCAAGTCAAGGTACCATAAGAAGTAGTTTTTCACCAAAGTCAGTCGCCATGTGTCGAAGCAAGATTGCAAGCGATCTCTGCCTGGTCTCTCCTTTTTCCTTTAAAGCAGGGGTTCTTAACCTTTTTTTGTTCCACGGACCCCTTTGCCAGTCAGGTGAAAATGACAGACCCCTTCTCAGAAGGTAGGGGCAGATAGTTTTATGACATTCAACATTGCAGGTCAGCGAAAATAAAGATAATAAGCTGATTTTTTTTTAATTCAAGCTCACGGACCCCCTGAAATCTTTCCACGGACCTGGTTAAGAACCTCTGCTCTTAGGGCTGTGAGGGCCCAGTTTCTTCTGATCTCAGCTGT
This sequence comes from Cabassous unicinctus, assembly GCA_029593785.1. NCBI lineage: Eukaryota > Metazoa > Chordata > Mammalia > Cingulata > Chlamyphoridae > Cabassous > Cabassous unicinctus. The sequence goes on along the minus strand of JAQZBX010053825.1, from coordinate 14,578 downwards.
AGGCTAGCATAGGACTCGTTTCTTTCCAGGCCTTCTCAACTGCTCAGGGTTCTGATCTCTTCAGCTGCAAACTATCAGACGAATGTCTCATCTCTCCCCAGGGCCACAGGATCAAAATTCTCTCCTCTGGCATCTACAGAGCTTTCTCTCTTCCCGTGTCATCTTCTTCTGTGTCTTCTTGAGTGAGTGACCATTTATATAAGCCCACCAAGGGGGTGGGGACTTAACCTGAGTTAACCTCTAATGACATGGTGAAATCAAAGCCCTAATCTTAACATAATTTAATCAACATCTCAGCTGAATCTAATACAATCAAAGGGGATCACGCCCAGAGAAACAGACCAATTTACAAACATAATCCTATCTTTTTTCATAAATAATCTCAAATTGCACCACCATATATCTATAAAAGGTTTAATATCCAGGTCATATAAAAAAATTCTTCAAATTAACAAAAAAACAACCCAATTTAAATGGGGAAAAGAAATGAAGAGACTTCTCTCCAAAGAGGATATACAAATGGCCAGAAAGCACATGAAAAGATGTTCAACATAATTAGCCATCAGAGAAATGCAAATCAAAACCCCACTGAGGTACCATTGTACACCCACTGAATGGCTACTTTAAAAAAAAAAAGAACATTACAATTGTTGGGAGAGGATGCAGAGAAATAGGACCACTCATTCATAGCTGGTGGCAATGTAAAATGGTGCAGCTGCTGTGGAAGACAGTTTGCCAGTTACTAAATATAGAATTACCATGTGACCCAGCAATCCCACTTCTAGATATATACCCAAAATCAGGGACTCAAACAGATATTTGTACACCAATGTTCACAGTGGCATTATTTACAATTAACAAAAGGTGGAAGCAACCCAAATGTCCATCAATGGAAGACTGGATAAACAAAATGTGAAATATACATCCAATGGAATATTATACAGCTGTAAAAAGCAATGAAGTTCTGATGCTTACTACAATATGGATGAACCTTGAAGACACCATGTTGAGTGAAAAAAGCCAGACATAAAAGGATAAACATTGTATGATCTCACTTACACGCAAATTAGTCAGAAACTAGAATATAGGTTACCAGGGAGAGGGGTGGGGAATGGTGAGTTAATGCTCAATTGGTACAGAGTTTCTGTTTGAGGTGAAGAAAAAGTTTTGGCAATGGATGATAGTAACAGTAGCACAACATTGTGAATTTATTTAATCCCACTTAATTGGACACTTGAAAGTGGTTAAAATGATAAATTTTAGGTTGTAAATATGTTACCAGACTAGAATTGTACAACACTAAAGGTGAACCCTAAAGTAAACTATGGACTATAGTCAACAGTATAATAATAATTCTTCATCAACACTAACACAAAATGTTAATAGGGAAAATTATATGGAGGGGGGTAATGGGAACTCTGTAGGTTTTACATGATTTTTCTATAAATCTACAACTCTGCTAATAACTTTTTTAAAAATAGATGTTAACTAGAGTCCACAGTTTACATTGGAGTTGACTCTTTGTGTTGTATAGTTCTATGGGTTTTGACAAATGTGTAATGTATCTACTATTATACTACCAAACTGAACAGTTTTATTGCCCTAAAAATGCCTCAATATTGGTTCATCAGTTGTAACGAAAGTGCCACACTAAAGCAAAATGTTAATAAAATGAGAAACAAACAAACAAAGAAAAAACCCATAAAAGGAGAAACCGAGTTAGAGGGGGAACCAGAGAGGGAGAAGTATATGGAACTCTGTATTTTCTGCACAATTTTTCTGTAAACCTAAAATACCTTTAAGAAGTAAAGTTTATTTAAAAAAAAAAAAAAAAAAGTAGGTGTTTAACACATTCTGAAACTAGTACAATATCATCAAAGGGCTTGAGCAGACAAAAGCTATTCAGACCAAGTCATCCATCTCAATATCAAGTAACCTAACATATCACCTAGTTTTGATGACTATTGTGGCCAAAGACATGATTCATAATTCGAGAAGGAAGATAAGTTACCAAGGACCAGAATTTTAAATGTGCAAAAAGTGAAGGAAATTAGGTACTTCCAAAAGATTTCAATTATATTTCTTATAGCTAAAATTCTATGAATAAAATGGAAGGCATGCTTAATTTTTGTCAGCGTCCTAACTAAAATGATAAAGTGATTAATGTATTTTAAACCTAGCCCATGAAATCCATAAATCAGAGGTTCTTAACCAGGGGTCCGTGGAAACGTTTCAGGGGGTCCATGAGCTTGAATTGAAAAAACTCATCTTTATTTTCTCAATCCACGCAATCGACATTTGTCTTTCAGTTGCTGATATTGCGTCTGAGATCTTAGCAATGTCTGCAAATGTCCACATGCATTACATGTTTTTCTTTTGCTGCTAGGTTTCTAGGAAGGTTCTGAAATCCATACAACTTTAAGCGCAATTCCAGGAAAGACACTGAATCCCAGAAAGGATCTGAATCCTGATCTACTGCTGTAATTTGCGTGTCTATCTGAGTTAAAAATTCCTTATTTATATGCATACTTATCAAATTACTTAAAAACCTTACAAAATACTGAGTGTTAAAAACTGTCAAATTATATATTTTATTTTACAGACCCAATTTAAGTTGAAATGTCGAAGAAAAGGAAGTATGATGAAAGTTACATATTATTTGGTTATACTTGTATTAATGAACATGATGGAACTCAAAAACTACAGTATCTTTTGTGCCAAAAATGACCATTTAAACAGATGTTGAACTATGTTAGGTTATCAGATATTGAAATTATGGGAAAGTTGTAAAACATATTTAAAGACATGCCGATATTGAGTGTCATAAAACTATCTGCTGCTAGAGAAGGGGTCCATGGTTTTCACCTGATTTGCAAAGGGGTCTGTGGAACAAAAAAGGTTAAGAACCCCTGCCATAAATGGTTTAGCCAGTAGTTTTAACCTCTGGTCGTCAAATCATCAAGTATTTAGACCACACATAGAAGCACTGGACACTATTAGTCTACCTTGTTTTGGAACCTAAGGCAGCTTCAGAAAATTTCCCAAATATTATCTATGTTAAACAAAAAGCAGAATGGGCTGTCTATAAGAAAGTGAGCTGAGTCATCAGAAGTATTAAAGCAGATGCCATAGATCAAACATCTGATGTCATAAGTAATTCTTGTCCACTGGGCAAGAGAGTCTACTAAACCTAAGAGACTCTTCCAACTACAGTATGTTATAAACAGAAGGTGCTCATAGGCATTTCTGGAAAATAAGAAAATGAACAAAGATCTTAATAAATGAATTCTGGAAAAAAAGGTGTATTCTTAGTTGCTCCTAGATTCATAACTCACCATCTATTTACAGCAGAACCAGAAGGCTGATATTTAACACCACCCCCACTCACTTACTCATCTATCTAAATCACAAACCCTCAGCAACATTCTACGCAGTTGATTACACCTTCCTTCTCCACAGGCTTGCTTTCTTCTCGTTTCCCAAAACAGTTCACTGTTTGCTTACTTCTGCTTCACTGGCCTCCCTTAGTCCCCTTGATTGGTTCCTCTTTCTGAGCTCAGTCCCTTGGCGATTTTATCCAATAGATGGTTTCAAATACAAATCAATGAAGCTCCTAATTTCCACCTCCACTCCCTACTACTCCCTGAGTTCCAGGCAGATATATCCATTGGCCCACTCAATTTCTTCATTTAAGTTTCTATTAATTATTAGAAGCATAACATGCCAAAAGCAAAGCTCCCAATTTCCATCTAAGTGCCTGCTCCGTCCCCAAAACTCTTCCCCCATCCTAGTAAATGACACCACCTTTCACCCAGTTGTTCTGGCCAAAAAACCTGTCATCCTTGAATCTTATCATAACCTTCATCTAAACCACTGACAAATCCTGTTGGCTCTTCCATGGAAATTTATGGAGAATGGTAACTTTTCATTACCTCTTGTACAGAAGTTACTTTCAAACTACTATCTTTTGAAAGTGCTGCTGACAAGGTTAGTCCTTGGCCGGCATCTGGGAACTTAGATTTTGGAAGCGTTCCCACTATTAAAAGACAAGAGTAGTTCTCTGTGCCTAACCCTGTACCAAACACTATGGTTTATGTTTAACACCTGCTTTCACCATGAAGTCCAGAATTTGGGGACATGCTGGGCAAGATGCCTACATGATCAGCCTCCATTAAAAACCATGGGCAAAAAATAAAAAATAAAGAAAAAAGAAAAAAACGAAAACAAAAAAAACAAAACCCTGGACACCGAGGCTCTAATGAGCTTCCCTGGTTGGCAACATTTCACATAGGTTGTGACAACTTGTTGCTGGCAGAATTAGGCATGTCCTATGTGACTCCACTGGTAAAGGACCCTTTGAAGCTCATGCCTGGTTTCCCCCAGACTTCATCCCATGTACCTTTTCCCTTGCAGATTATGCTTAGCATCTTTTGCTGTAGTTTATACATACATGTCATTCTACAACCAAGAAATGGAGTCTACATCCACACACCCCCTTGAAAGTAAGCTGGTCTTGTAACTTGCCTTGACCAACAAAATAGAACAGAAGTTAACAATGTACCAATTCTGGGCCTAACCTTTAAGGGGCCTAGCAGTTTCTGCTTCCACTTGGGTCTGCCAGTCACCATGCTATAAAGAAGCTTGGGCTACTATTCAGTGATGAGATATCATGTGAAGAAAGGCCACTTGTCCACAACAAAGCTACTAGAGCTAATAAACGAATTCAGCAAAGGGGCAAGGTACAAGATCAATATACAAAAATTACTAGTATACACTAGTAATGAACAATCTGAAGAAGAAATTAAGGGGGAAATTCCATTTACAATAGCAACTAAAATAATCAAATAACCAGGAATAAATTTAACCACGGATGTAAAGGACACACATACATGGAAAACTATAAAACATAGCTAAAAGAAATCAAAGACCACCTAAATAAATGAAAGGACATTCTGTGTTCATGGATTGGAATACTAAATATTGTTAGGATATCAATTCTTCCCAAAATGATTTATAAATTCAATGCAATCCTAATCAAAATTTCAACAGCCTTCTTTACAAAAATGGAAAAGCCAGTCATCAAATTTATATGGATGGGTAAGGGACCCTGAATAGCCAAAACCATCTTGCAAATGAAGAACAAAGTTGGAGAACTCACACCTCCTGATTTTGAAACTTATTACAAGCTACCATAGTCAAAACTGCATAGTTCTGGCACAAGGACAGAAATATAGACCAATGGAATCAAACTGGGAGTTCAGAAATAAACCTTCACATTTATGGCCAACTGATTTTGTTTGTTTCTCTTTGGATTTCTCTGCCAACTGATTTTTGACAAGACTGCCAAGTCCACTCAAATGGGAAAGAATAGTCTCTTCAACAAATGACACTGGGAAAACTGGATATCCATATGCAAAAAAATGAAGTAGGAACCCAACTTATACCATATACAAAAATTACTCAAAAGTGGACCAAAAACATAAATGTAAGAAGCAAAAGTATAAAACTCCTAGAGGAAAACATCTTCAGGGTCTTGAGTTAGGCAATGGTTTCTTAGACTTGACACTAAAAGCACAAGCAACAAAAGAAAAAAAAAAAACAGATAAATGGGACCTCATCAAAATATGAAACTGTTGGGTAAAGTACTCTATCATGAAAGTAAAAAAGCAATCTACAGAATAGGAGAAAATATTTGGAAACCACATATCTAATAAGAGCATAATATCCAGAATATATAAAGAAATCCTACAATTCAACAACAAAAAGACAAACAACCCAATTTAAAAACAGGCAAAGACTTGGATAGGACATTTCTCCAAAAAAAGGATACACAAATGGCTAAAAATCACATGAAAAGATGTTAAACATCATTAGCTGTTAGGGAAATGCAAATCAAAACCACAATGAAATACCATTCCATAACACTAGAATGGCTACTATTAAAAAAAAAATAGAAAATAAGCATTGAAGAGGATATGCAGAAATAGGAACACTTATACCTTGTTTGTGGGAATGCAAAATGGTTCAGTCACTGTGGAAAACAGTTTGGTGGTTTCTCAGAAAGTTAAATATAGAATTACCATATGACTGGGCAATCCCACATCTAGGTATATTACCAAAAGAAATGAAAGCAGTGACTCGAACAGATATTTGCACACTGATTTCATAGCAGCATTATTCACAATTACCAAAAGATGGAAGTAACCTAAGTGTCCCTCAACAGATGAATGGATAAAACAAAATGTGGTATATCCATGCAATGGACTATTATTCAGCCATTAAAAGGAATGAAAGGGAAGCGGATGTAGCTCAAGTGATTAAGCTCCCACCTACCACATGGGAGATCCCAGGTTCGGTTCCTGATGCCTCCTGGAGAAGACGAGCAAGACAGCGAGCTGGCACAACGGGCTGGCACAGTGAGCTGACACGACAAGATGATTTAACAAGGAGACACAAAAAGGAAACACAATGAAAGACACAGCAGAGCAGGGAGTGGAGGTGGCTCAAGCAATTGAGCACCTCTCTCCCACATGGAGGGTCCCGGGTTTGGTTCCCAGTGCCTCCTAGGAGGAAGACAAGCAGACACAGAAAGCATACAGTAAGTAAATGGACACAGAGAACAGACAGTGAGTGCAAACAACGTGGGGGGGGGAAAATAAATAAATAAATCTTTTAAAAAAGAATGAAGTTCTGATACATGCAGCAACATGGATGAACCTTGAAGCCAGACACAAAAGGACAAATATTGTATGATCTCACTGATATTTTATAATTAGAATAAGCAAATTCATAGTCAAATTTAAAATGGGAGCGGATGTAGCTCAGTAGCTGAGCGCCTGCTTCCCCATGTGAGGTCCTATGTTCAAACCCCGTACCTCCTAAAAACAAACAAACAAAACAAACAAACAAAAAAAATTAGAATACAGGTTACTAGAGGCCAGGATGGAGGGAGGGAATGAGAAGTTACTGCTTAATTGGTACAGAATTTCTCTTTGAGGTGACGGAAGAGTTTTGATAATGGATGAAGGCAGCACAGCATTATGAATAATTAACACCACTGAATCATATATTTGAATGTAGTTAAAAGGGGAAGTTTTAGGTCATATGTATACTATTAGAAAAAAAAAATTTTTAACTATAGTACCATATATATTCAACAGTGAATCCTAATATAAACTATTGACTGTAGTTATTGGTACAATTATATTAATAGCCTTTCATCAATTGTTACAAAAGTACCACATTAATGTAAAGTGTTAATAATGGGGATGGGAGGACATGGGAACTCCGTATTTTCTGCATGATTCTTCTATAAACCTACAACTGCTCTAACAAAATTTTTTAATTAAAATAAAAAATAATTTTTTAAAAAGGCTATGTATGATCATCAAGGCACCAGTCATGTAAGTGAAGCTTTCATGGACCTTTTTGCCTATTTAGTGTATGATCTTAAAAGACACCATGTGGAACAGAACCAACCACCTACCAGACCCACAGAATCATGAGAAAGCATAAGTTTTTGTTGTTTCAAGCCACTAAGTTTGGGGGTGATTTGTTAAGTAGCAAATAACTGAAATGCCACAATCTCAATAGAATCAACTACTTGAACAACTAAGTGATAATGCCAAATATTCTTTCAGCTTATAGTTCCATGAAATTCCTCAAAGAATAATTCTACAGTTATTTTCAAACTGTTTCCTAATCAAGTTAAGGTCTCAGGATAGTTCTTTAACATACGCGCCGTTTATGTACTATGTGTCCCCTTTTAGGGCAATAAAATTCATGGACTATATTAATAGTTATAACAGTAATTATTTACCAACATAGAATGCTTGCCAAACAGCAATTTCAGACCATGATAAATCACAGCCTCAATTTTAATAAAGAACCAAAAACTAAGCTTGCCACCAGCCTTCAAGCAAAATCCTGGCAGTCCAAGCCAATTTGGAAACTTAACATGGGGTAAAGACGCCAAGCAGCAACACCAATCCTACCCCTTGGTCACTGCTACCACACTGCCACCTCCTGTCTCATGACTCTGGAAGTTGAATCAGAGGCAACAGTGGATAAAGGAAACCTGGCTAAGAATAGCACAGCTAACCATCTCGTCTTTCCGCCTCTCTCCTTCCTCTTAACCCAAACCAACTGCCAAAGTTACTGAATGGATAATTCATGCCTCTCAAAAATTAGTTACTGCTAGAAAAATTACTGCCTGAATGCTGCTTAAGACAATTACAATGAAATCACTTCACACATATGAACGTGGCTCAGCAGCTTCACTTTAATACAAAGCCCCAGTCCCACAACGACACATTAACTACAGTGGTGTGGCTCATAAAAGGATTTCAAAGGATGGTATGGAGCATTTCCCCCTTGCTAATGGTCCAAATAAGGTAGCCATGAAAAGACAACTCAACTACCATACTACAGAAAAGATATTCAAGTCAAGTTCCTTACAGGAAAAACACCAGATCTCCGTAATTCCAAAAGATAATTTCCAGTCCTAGCTGATAACCCTTTTACTTCATGCAGAATGGCAAAACTTCAAAACAAAATATGCCCCTTGTAGTTTATTATCATGGGATTTGGCCTGAACAGAGAAGGTAAGTGATCACACAATTCCACAGGAAAGCCAGAAACAGAAGCCAAGATTCTTAATTCCCACTGGCTTTGGCTCCAAACACATGTCACATTTCCATAATATCTTCCTCCAGGAGTCTGTGGACAGTAACACAGTAGGAGCTACTTACCAACAATAATTCCATTTCTTAAAAAGTCTAATAAGACCAAAGTAAGAAATCCTGCCTCACTCTCTCAAACAGTATTAAGGAAATGATAGGAAATGTAGGAAAAGTTCCCTGGCTAAAACCATTTATGCACCTTAAACTGAGCACTCCAAAGATAACCCTGCTTATAATTCCTTTCCAGCCATGAAAGTGTCCTAGCATTCAGAACAGTAAGTCTCTGCATGTGTGAGAAATCCCCCTCATTCACAAGAGTCACCTGTACCACAATGATAAGAAAGGAGCAATATAGCTATGCATATCTGTGTTTAAATGTTTATCATTAAAAACAGCTTCTGTGGTCCTGAAATTTAAGTCTGTCCAGCCAGGGGAGGGGCTTTGGGCTAGTGGGCCCACAGCAGGCCATGGCTGCCATTCCACTCCAAACTTAATAGCTATAAAAATGCAACACTAATCTTCAAACAGCCACTTAAAGATACATATTAAAACCCCAGTGATTTTATTAATGCTCTATCCAAGTTACATGTTAAAAACAAGATTTTAACATGGAAATAACAGTGTGCATAATTTGTTTTTAAGGAAACAAAAAACAAGGACATTTGAGCTTAGATACCACATCTGTTTTAGAGGCTCCTTGCTGGAAAAACAGTAACTATAATGCCCTATTATGTTTTCCTTTATTCAAACATTTTGGCTACATATAATCCTAATAAATTCTAATAGCTAAATCTGGAAGTAGCTTAAGAAAAACGGTTAAGCTGTGAAAAAAACTGAAAATATGAAAAATTATTTTCATAATTTTAAAGTCATGGAGAAAGAATTAAAACCACCATCTTCTCAATTCCCCAAAGTCAGCGACTTTTCCCCTCTGCCACGTCCAACAGCCCACAACATAACAAAAAAGACATCAGCACTATTTACATAACCACATAGGGGCACATACAAGATATCAGCCCAGTCCCTCTCCCAATCAAACTCAACTGTAGTCTTTCAAAGTCACACTTTTTTTCACACCCACACTTGGGGGATGGGGATTTTTTTTCTTGAGCCTATACCTTAGAGTGAAGCCAAGTCTTCATGTGCTGCATCTTTCATATTTGCAACAAAAAGTGCAACACTATCAAAGATATCCAATGCAATCTTCTTCATTATAAATGCAGGAAACCTCAAGCTCTGCAGAGAACTGCTATACTCTTCCCCCAACTGAAGGGTATCTGAATGCAGAAAAGCAACATTCCTTCCACATTCCCTTGAGACTCTGGTAATCAGGAACTAAGCTCAGTCTGAACCAAACTCAACAATGCCCCTGCCTGAAAGGGTCCCGCCCAGCTCTCTAGCAGTTAAGAGCCAGACCAGCCAGCCTGCCAACCATCTAATCGCCTCCTGTGCAGTCCCTGCAAGTCCATTCATCCATCTCAGAATGCTGTCATAAGCATTCTCCAGCACCAGGCTCCCAGCATGCCTTGCCCAACAAGTATAAAGGTCATTGCTGTAGGTGTGCCTGCCTCAGATACCCACAGGACGATGGGATAGAATGCAATGACTGAAGTCCAGCAGGGTCACTTGGCATGGATTTGCCTGCAGCGTTCAACTCACTGTCATGGCAACCCTGACCTACGTACCACCTCTTGACCTTTCCATAAGTGCAGGGCACATGGATCACCAAAGCACCTTCTCTCCCTCTCCCAGAGCTTCTGCAGACAGTGGAACATTCCAGAGAAGCGAAACCCCATCAGTGGTCCCAAGTTCAGTTAAAATAGAATTTTAAGGTAGATTTTCAGTAAATTTCCCCGGACAGAGAAAGAAGACTCTACTTTTGTTTTTAGCCATCTCAATACTGGCAAACTTACTTGGTTCTCTCAAATCAGTAAAAAGTTGTTTCTAATGTACTTACCCCTGTTCACTTTGCTAGAAAGATAGGACGGCCCATCATTTAAAATCCTGAGCATTTTAATGCTAATGAAACTCAGCTAGAAAATGTCATCTAATTGTTAAATTGAAGAAGCTTCCGTTGGGTAGTAATAATTTTACCTTATGTGCTTCCCTAAGAGGAAAATAAGTAACTAAGTATGTTTTTAGGCCAGCAAGAGCCTTTAAGACTAAAACAGAAAGGTGTTGCCACAGAATGTTTTTAATTTAATTCCCTGCATCAGTGGAGAAATTCACACCAGGTTGGAAAGAAAAAGCAAGAGGGGAAAAAGTAAACTGTATTTAAATGTAGGTCGATAAATTGTACATGAAACAAGACATTTAATGTTTACATTTTAGAAGCTCTCACAAATGTTAAAAAGCCAGTCCAATAAAACCATTTTTTATTCAACATTTGAAGAAAATTAAGACATGGTAGCTAAACATGAAACCAATTAGAATTTGCAGAATATGCTTAAATTTTTTTTCTAGGTAACCAACTTACTGACAATGCTTTTATTAAAAAAAAAAAAAAAACTCTTTAAGGAGATATGACTTCTTCAATTTTTCAATTCTTGTTAAACTAAGATTAATTTAGATACTTTTTAACACCCATCCAATTATTTTAGAAGGTTAAAAAAAAAATTACATTCTATTATATAAAATAACTTACCCCTCCCAAAATTCCTAACTAGAACTAAATCTATCAGGTCACACAAATCCTAAAGAAAATTAAGTACTTGAACAAGAGAAACCCACAAAAATCCAAACCAGCTCTCTACCAAAACATTACTTATGAAAATGCTTCTCCTGGAAGAGATTTCAATCTCTCTAGAAACACAGAGGTATTCAGATAACATTTTGAGTAGCCATCTATCTCTTCAGGGTACCAGGGAAAAGCATAGCAACCCCTCCTGCCTGCCCTCCAGCACACATACCCCTCACCATCAATAACGAACCAGATACTCGCTGCAGCCCTGGTTTAAATTAATTTGGAGATTAATTCCGACTGAGAGTGAGGAATGGGAGGGGGAAAGGCAGAAAAACCCAGAAAGGCACAGGCCAACCCCCAGCGCCACTGGGCAGGTTCAGCACCTTTCCAGTTAGTTACAGAGCCTGTTATGCTCTGGAGAAAAGAGCCATTTCTCCAGAGGCTAAAACACTGTAGAGTGACACTACCCATGCTCAGGGAGAAAATAAATCCCTTGCTTTTAAGTAGAACAATCGATCTTCACGATCTCTGGGTGGTTATTTCTAGACAAAATTATCAATCAGAAGGAAAGCAGGAAACAAAGGCAGTGTTGCAGAAACCTGTATAACTTTGGAGTGGCTGAAAGGCACTTCTGGACTGGAGAAGCCCTAGGCGTTCACTCACGTGTTTCAATCCCGGCTGACAAGGTAAAGGCAAATTTCTCTCCCCTCAGACCTGCTGACAGTCTCCCAGGCTCAGAGGCGCCAACTCGGCCAGAGAAGGAAGGCGCTCCACACCCGCGCGTTTCGGCAGCTGCTTTGCCTATCCTGTACCTAAAGGCATCGGAATCATCCCTTGATTCCTAGATTATGCAGGTTCCCAAAAAACTCCCCCTTGAGTCCTTCGTTTCCCGTTGTAACATCTTGGCCTGCTCTGCCGGATAACATTTAGCTGTAGAGCTTCCTTGAGAGACTTCTATATTCAACAACAATAGTCCAGTTGCAGTGGATGGAGACAACCCCTCTATTCCTTCATTCCTTCCCAGCATTACACACACACACACACACACACACACACAGCTGCTATACACTTAGTGCAAGGGGAAAAGATGAGAAACGCCAAGCCATACAGCAGCCCGATGAACATAAGAGGAAAAGAAGTTGTTTTCAGCTGTGTGGCAGTCCTTCCTCTGAATAACGGGTGAGACCAGAATAAATAAACTCACCTTTGCCTTTTTGGGACTGAGTGTTCAACTTCTATGAGTTTCCCATGCAGTTCCACTTTACCTGCGGACAAACAAGCAGTGGGGGACAGTTGGCGGGGTTCAGTGGCTCACCGGGCCCCAAGGACTGGCACAGCCTCAACGGCGACAGAATGGCCTCAGGAGAGCCCGAATGACCACAAGCCCTGGACGCGGCTTAAGGCCCAGAGGGAAGTCGGACTCTGCGCGTGTGGAAAGCTGACCACGCCGCTCGGTTGTGTTGTTTTGTTTTTTAAACTTACAGCTAGTTGGGGAGGGGGGGTCAATCAGCTGGACCCCCCACGCCCAGGCCTCCCTCACTCACCTCAGCCCCGCAAGATGGACGCGGTCCCTCCTCCCGTCTCCCTGAACTCTCTCCCATAGGACAAAGTCGGGGGCAGGGGGTCGACTACACAGGCTTTCTTCAGGAGGTAGGGGTACCGGACTCCAACTCAGGCCCGCGGAGTACGCTTTGCAGTGGGGTTGGAGAGGACAGGGAGTGGCGGGAAAGGGTCGGGGGCTGCAGGACTGGAGAAGAAAGAGCGAACGCTCAGAGTCGCATCTCAGTCCAGGCTGAAAACCGCGCCAACGACGGCGCGGCGCTCGCAACCCGACTGAATCAATAAAGGGGAAAGCGAAAGGCACCGGGCTCACCGTGGGACCCCAGCGCAGCTTCCCAGTGGGCGTCCCACCCCACGCCCACTGCCCCGCCACTCCGCCACGCACTGCCTCCCGCCCTCGCCGAGCGCGACCTGCGCGCCGCCAGTCCCTGAACCCCTCTCCGCCACCCTCCAAGGCCGCAGCCCCGCGCCAGGTCCGGGAGAGCTGCGGACTGCCGCGAAGTAGTGGGGGTTCCCTGCCTGGCGACCACCGGCCGCCCCCGACCACCTGCCCCTCTTGTACGTCGGACAGAGTGAGATTGAAAATGGAAACCAGGTCGCACACGCTCTCCTCCCGCAGGGTCGAGAGGAAGCGCCGGGAAGCCGGTGCGAAGCTCTGGCGCTGCGGCCTCACTCCGCAACTGGGTCGAGGCCCCTTTCCTTTCTCCCACTACCAGGGTCTGAGGCGAAGACCCGGTGCGGACAGCGAGCCCAGCTCCATAAATAACGACCAGAAGAAGGAAGGAGAAACAGGCGTTCACACTTGTCCCCCACGGCCCGGCAAGCCGGAGCCTAGAGAATGCGTCTGGGCCGGGCAGGGCGCAGCGGGAGCGCCGAAGGGGGTCCAGTGCTGGCGGCCGGGCGCCCCCACCCTCGCTCACGAACTCCGCAACCAGTCCCTGCACCCCTCCTAGCCCCGGCCTGGGCTTTCTTGACAGCGCGTTGTCCTTCACCCGGCAAACCCCAGGCAGGGGGGAGGAGGAGCCGCGGGGGGGAGCGGAGTTGGAGTCCAATTTTAAGAAAGCACCCCGGACCCCACGCGTGAAGGCGCTCGGGCCTCACACCCTCCGCCGCCCGCTCCCCGCCCTCGCTGGGCCTGGGCCCGGGCGCAGACGCCCGGGCAGCAGCCGCGGGCCTGGCTCCGAGCACCCGACCTCAGCGGGTCCAGGCCCGCAGCGCAGGACTGGGGAAGGCGCCCCGGCCGTACCAGGCCGGGGCCGCGGTCAGGGCCCACCTGAAAGCGTCTCGATGGCCTTGAGGGCCCAGCTCTCGTCTGGGCAGTCCACGAACGCGTAGCCGGTCTTCACCAGGAAGGGTCCCGACACCGGAATCTTGGCGTCCTTGAAGATACTTTCTAGGTCCGAGGGGACGGCGTTCTCGCTGAGATTTCCAATATACAGTTTGTTCATTGTGAAGATTGATTGTTTTAAAAAAATTAAGAGAAAAACGAAAAATTAAAACCACCCACGGCAATGGATCCGGCGGTTTTTGTTCTTCTCGTTTTCTCGCCTTTAAAATACACAAAAAAATGTAAAAACCAAGGTCAAGATCGAGGAGTGAAAAATCAGATTCGAAGGTTCTTGTTTCTTCTTTCCTAAGTATTAAAAAAAAAAAA
>JAQZBX010053824.1:0-18791 GCA_029593785.1 Cabassous unicinctus | reverse complement strand
ATCAGGGAATCTAGAAACCACCATCAAAATGTACTTCCCAATGAATTTCAACATTACAATTCATTTAACTTTTAATGGTCTTACTATATTTTGACCTGTTGAACTATTTAGCAGTTTCAAATTTTCATCATTGTTCTTCACATCAAATAATGAATTCTGAAGCAGAATTCCCATCTGTCAGTTTAGAGAATGCAGTATCTCATCTTTGCATGGAAATCAAGTTTCCCTCACCTTTCAACAGCCAAAGCACCACTTCATCATCAGCAATGTGGAAAGCCACAAATCAATTAAACTTACCTTGCATTTATGAATACCCATGAATTACACTCAAAATGATTTTACAAAAAGGGATGGTAGTGCACTGTTCTCAGCAAAGGCATGCAAGTCAGGTAATGGTGTATTTTGGGTCAGAAACTCCTTTCCTCTTTGTCCTATCTGTGATTCAGGTGGAATTCTTCTTTGCTTTTTTTTTTTTCCTTCAGACTCACTGCTACATCAACATTGCAATATGCCTTGTCGTTTTATTTAAATCTAAGAAGGAAACCACATGCAGGTTTCTGAAGAGCCACATGCGGCTAAGAAAGCCTGCGATTGGAATGCCTTCCCTGTAATCCCGTCACAGGGGTAAAGAGGAAACAACTCCAGAGAGGGTTCCAAATACACACCAATGCCCCTTCTAGCTAAATTTTGCATTTCGTTTTCTGCTTTAAAATCTTTATTGGCTACACATCTGAGAAGGCTTAAGAACATAATTTATTCCATATAAGCTTCACAGTAATTTATGCTCACTAAATTGGCAACATAGGAGAATTTTTTATGGACTTCCATGGAAGATTATTAAAGGACATCATGCAAGTAAAGCACTCTAGCAGTCATGCTTTATATAAAAGGAAATTTTGTAGCATCTAACTAATTTCAGTTAGTGGATAATTTGCACCCTTCACCCAAAATCCTTCTCTAGATAACCCCACTCCAGAATATATGTCATTTTTAGTCCCTCTTCACCAAATCAGATAAATCCAAGAAAATATTATTTCTATAACTCACTCTATGCCTGCATTTTTTTTCATTTGCAGATTTATGCCAAGATAATAGCTCATTGCCTCGAAATGCTTGCTTTCTTGACAGGTAAATATTAACTATTTGTTCTCAGCTTTACCTTTCTCAGCAAGAGACAGAATTTAGTACCATCTTATTCACATTGTTTTGTCCCTGGATGAAAAACAGATTGGATCTATTTGCACAAGATCAAACCTATGACAACAAAGTTGGAAATGCGTGTAGATATTTAGACAGAAATTCTCAAACATCTAGATACTTAGTATCTATTAAATGATTAATAAATTTTCCATTTTCCACCTAATTTTTTTGTATCCAATAGATACAATCATGGGTTGAAGAATGTTACTTGCAATTCTTACAATAATGTAATGGATCTTCCTTACAATGTCTCAGGGATGTTTACATTGAGAATATTAAGGTGATACATTTGTTGTAGTAATTACTTAGATTCCTAGGTATAGACATCTGTCCATGAAAATAATTCTCCCAGGTGGTAGAGGGTACTATATTGGCCTCATGTCAGAACACAGAGTGAAGTCTCCATTTTTTATAGTCTTCACAGAGCTACTAGGAAACAGAAGGGTTGGCAATTCACCGAAAGCTGGGTTACTCATATTTTGCATTTACATCATCCAAATCCTTCTGAATCTCTTGTCATAGGCTCTCAAGAATCATATTTCAATATTCCCAATAAGAGAGTTTGATTCTGCTTTTGCTACTCTCAACTGGAAGACCACAGTCCTTAAAGATTTGCCTCTCATTCAGTTGTGGCCTTGTGGCTGGATGATATTTTTTCAGTACCTCAGATGTCTGGGTAGTAGGATACAGGTGGCATCTCTATTTTTTTTTTAATTAATTAATTTATTTATTTATCCCCCCCTTTGCTGCTTGTGTTTGCTGTGTCCATTTTCTGTGTCTGCTTATGTCCCCCTTGCTTGGAGGTCTTGCTGCATCAGCCCACCGTGCTGCTCGGGCCAGCCTGCCCTCACAAGAAGGCCCCGGGAAGCGAACCCGGGGCCTCCCATATGGTAAACGGGAGCCCTATCGATTGAGCCACACCCGCTTCCCCGAGGTGGCATCTCTAAAATGTGTATCAAGGCTAATGTGGCCTCCTCAACTCAAACAAAAGTGATGCACTTCTTTACTGAAAATTTCTACTGCTTCCTAGATATGCAAACACCGGTAAAGATAACCCTCAAAACTGCATTCTGTTGGGATGATGGAAAAGTTTTGGTAATGGATGGTGGTGATGGTAGCACAACATTGTGAATGTAATTAACAGCATTGAAATATGTCTTTGAATGTGGTTAAGAGGGGAAAGTTTAGGTTGTAAATATGTTACTAGAATAAAAGTTTTTTTAAAAACTCCATAGGGGAGTGGATGTGGCTCAGGCAGTTAGGTGCCCACCTCCCACATGGGAGGTCCTGGGTTCCGTTCCCGGTGTCTCCTAAAGAAGAAACAGGCGGACAATGAGCAAAAACAACGAGCAAACAGACCAGGGAGCCATCTCGGGAGGGGAATTTTTTAAAAATCCTTTGCAATTTGAATTCTAAAAAAGAGAATTCACAAGAGGGATGAAGTGTGGGGATATTTTTTTCTAAAGAAGAAGATTGTGCTTAAAAAGGGAAAATGAGAAGATGTCTTGCCACTAAGCCAGTGGGAATTTGAAATTACTCCAAGCCAAGGAGCCAATAAAGTGGCTAAAACATAAGGTAGAATTCAGAGGGAGCTCATCATGTTTTGATCCCATTTTATGCTTTTCTTCCTGCTTGTTTCCAAGATCTAATTGGTGACTGTTTTGGAAAATGTTAATGCAGAGCAATGCTGTAAAAGAAGGGCATCAAAACATCTTAGATTAATCCTTCTTCCTACCTAGATCTTGCCCTCTTTCTGGGCAAGTGGCCATAAGAGCCTACCTTTTAAGAACCCAGATTATTGCCAACCCCTAGGTCATTCCTAACTTGGATGGAAGCCATGGGAGGAGGAAAGTATTGTCTTCTTAATCACTTTTCAGTTCAACTAAAAAGGTATCTTGACTAATGTTTAAAATATATATAAAATGACACATAATAACAAAACATACGAACAAAGGTAAGTTTTGGTCATATGAGATTTTATTATGGCTCTGAATGGTAGAAATACCAATATAAGGGTCATGTTTGAGTCCAGTTGCCATGCAGAGAAGTGACGAAAGCAACAACAATAATCTTCTTATGGACAGGAAATGGTGGTTGGTACCCCTGGGTACACACAGCACATACAATGACAAGGTGAGTTCTCATCCTCCACAAGGATGAGCCTGGCCATTTGCAACATGCAGCAGGAGCCAGCTGTGTTGGTTGGTTGTTGACACAACTCTCTGTCTAACCAGAACAACTCGTATGTATTGTGAAACTGGATCTGATGACAATTAGTCTTCATATGTTGGATAAATTCCTCAAAATGCACTGGCATAGTAAACTGCATTTTTTGGTTGAAAAATGTGGGGCACAAACCAGATTTGGAAAGGCCAAAGGTTTTCACAAATGAAATCTGATAGCCCATCCAAATAATTACGTATTGGGCCACATATGCCTCCCTGACTAGATGTTAAGAGCGCTGAAGCCCCTGTAACAAGAAACAAGCACTAAAACACGGGGAAACACCAATCTGAATGCTCAGCATGGCATGTTCTCCAGAATTGGAACCCTGCCCTCTCCAATCATGCTGGCTTTCACTTCCATGGACCGTACTATTTACAACTGCTAAAACTTGCCATTCGCACTCGTGCTTTTGGGAATATGTTCTGCTTGCTGCCTGGAATACTCTTCTGTACTCCCTGTACCCTTTGGCTTTTCCTGACTGATTCCCACTGATCTTTCTAGAAGAGCTCACCTTTTCCAGCAAGCTGTCCCAGACCCCATTCTGGAATAGTAACCCCTTAGCCTCTGTCCTTACTCCTCTCAATTATTTATCTGGGTGCCACTGTATGTTTGCTTCATTTACCTCCCTCTAGACTGTGAGCATTTTAAGGGTAATGGGACTCTCCATATCTCCACATTGAGACCAGTGCCTGGCACATATTAGGCATCTCATACATACAGATTAAATTAATAAATGGGCAGATGAAGAATGCTAGGTGTTCGGTATATTCTTCAGGGATTGCTAAACATCATTGGGAATATGCCACAGTAGAAGGCACAGAGGAAGCCTCAGGGTCTGTGTCCTGATAGGAAAAGCAGAAGCTTGTCTCTGCAGGAGCTCCCGTCTTGCTGGGAGATGTCTGTCTCCTGATGAAAAAGGAAGGCTCCATCAAAGCAGGCTACACTGAAAGTAGGACTCTCTCTGGCTGATGGTGGTCCAGTGTTGTATACCCATTTTTCAACCTGGGAAACAAAGTAATAATGAGGCTTACCATTAATGGTGCTACATGCCAGGTGCTATTTTAAGCATTATCCACATTAAAATATTTCATCATCACAAAACCCTATAAAGTGGATAAAATTAGCTCCTTTTTATATATGAACTATGAAAAGCATGGCAGATCTACTGGTCGGGTGGTGCCACCATGATACAAATTGATTTCATCATCCCCTTAGGAAGCCAGAGGCGTATACTACTTGGCAGACATCAAACCAATCCAGGACTATCCATGCCCTTTCTTCTAGGACAGTGGTTTTCAAACTCTTGAGTTTCTTGGAGATGATTCAGAAACCAACTCCAGGGTCAAGGGAGAGGCCTCAGTGTGATATCTGGATCCAGGTCTTTCACTTCAACCAGTCAGGGCCACCACACATAAGAACTAGTTTGATAATGACTGTTCCATACAATCACAATTAAAAACCCAAAGTGACAAACATAAAAAGATAGTCAGATGTTCTAACCATCACTAACATAAATTAAAAACCCATATTCTTAAAGTTGCATCATTCATTTGCTCAGAATGTACTGAGCTGTTTTTATGTGCCTGGCACTGTACCCAGAGCTGGCAACATAAGTTGAATCAGCTCTACACCCATCCTTGGAGGAGTTTTTAGCCCTGAGGGAGAGAGAGTGACACACAGAGAACTAACCAAAACATCATGTTTCATCTGTTCTGATACAGGAATGA
Organism: Cabassous unicinctus; assembly: GCA_029593785.1. NCBI lineage: Eukaryota > Metazoa > Chordata > Mammalia > Cingulata > Chlamyphoridae > Cabassous > Cabassous unicinctus. Next base: position 13,638 of record JAQZBX010053824.1, on the reverse strand, counting down.
GCTAGGAGGAGAGAGCTAATGGCACTAGTCCTTTTGGCATATGTGCAAAGTTAGGAATAAATCCTGGCAGGAATTTTTTTGGGGCTCACAATTCTCTATGTACCTATCTCCTCTGATATTTCCACAACCTTATCTACTTTTTAATATTTTTTTTTATTAGAGAAATTGTGAGCTTACAAAACAATCATGCAGCATTCCCATATATTGCCCCTCCACCAACACCTTACATTGTTATAGAACGTTTGTTACAGATTATGAAAAAGTATGATTAGAATACTACCATTAACTATGGTCCATAGCATACTTTTAGTATATTTTTCCATACCCTCTATTATTAACACCATGTATTAGTATTGTACATTTGTTATAGTTCATGAGAGAACACTCTCATATTTGTACTGTTAACCACAGTCCATCTTCCACCACATGGTTCACTGTGTTACATAGTCCTATGCTTTGTACAACCCATCCAAAGTGTACACTCAGTGGCTCTCACTTTCATCATAGAGATGTGCAGTCATCGCCTCGGTAAGTTCTTGAACATTTTCCTTAGGCCAAAAGAAAAAATTCCATACCCCCTTATTATTGACCCTTTGCATTGCTATAGTACGTTATTTGACATCGATGCAAGAATATTACAATATTGCTCTTAACTATGGTCTTGCTAATATGAACTAAATACAAAGAATAAACACGTGGAGTTAAAACCTAGAGTATAGGTTACTAGGAGATAGGATAGTACTGAGAATGGGGTACTTAGATGCTTAATGTATGTAGAATTTTTAATTAGCTTGACTGTAAAAGTGTGAAAATGGATAGAATTGATGGCAACACATTATAGTGAGCATAACTAGCATGGCTGGTTTATAAATGGGACTGTGGCTGGAAGGGGTAGTCTAGGGATATAAATGACAATTGAAAGAAAGCTAGAGGATAGTCTAAGGACTAAATAACATATTGAACCCAGAGGAAGATGAGGATTGTGGTTAATAGTACAAATACAAGAATGTTTTTCTATGACCTAGAACAAATGTAATGTTACTATTACAAGGTGGTAAGAATATGGTGATACATGGGAACCTTATCTACTTTTATGCACCCTTCTCTCCATCTTAAATCTTCAGGTAAATGCCCAGGACACAAGGAGCTTAATGTATCTGTGGCAGTTTGATATTGTTGATGAATTCCAAAAATAGATATTGGATTATGTTTGTAAACTGGTCTGTCTCTCAGGGCATATTAGATTATTTTGGATTCAGAGGTTTCACTTTTACTTGATTAAATAATGATTGAGGCTTTGATTGGACCACATCAGTAGAATGTTGAGTCCCTGCCCCCTTGGTAGGCAGGGACTCACAGAGAAACCGCACCGCAAAGAAGGAAGTTTAGGGTTTTGGATGCTGAAGCCCGGGAAGTAAGGACATAGAGGAGCAGAGAGGAGCCTTGCTTACACACGCAGAGGCCCCAGGAGGAGAGACGAGCCATTCACCTGATAGTCTACAGCTGGCCTTGTGGAGAAAGCAGAGCAGCTGAGCCCAGAGAGAAATGAGCCAGGGGAAGAGAGGAACCCAGGAAGCCTGTACCCTTACAGATGTCAGCAGCCATCTTGCTCCAACACGTGGAGAAAGACTTTGGTAAGGGAAGAAACTTATGCTTTATGGCCTGGTAACTGTGGGCTTCTACCCCAAATAAATACCCTTTATAAAAACCAACCGATTTCTGGTATTTTGCATCAGCACCCCTTTGCCTGACTAATACAGTATCCATTCTAGAAGGAAATCTAATGAGACTCATCATTTGAGTTAAAAAGAAACTCCATCTTCTTGAAAACCTTTTCAAATCTCCTCCTCCTCCCCCCTCCTCCTCCTCCAGCACCACCACCACCACCACCACCCATAAATGAAAAGCAGAAGACACAATTATTAAGAACTATGTGAAAGGAAAAAAAAGAACTATGTGAGAAACCTCCAGCTTCTTAACACAAATCCCAGTAATCCAAAGAATAATGACCCTGATTCTCTCCCAGAGGAATAACAACCTGGTTTGACCTCCTGTACCTTTGTTCTGTGCTTCCTACCAGCTGGAATTTCCATCTCTCTCTCTTGCCTCCTCTCTTGCTCTCCTCCCACCTCTCACATCTTCTAAGTCCCAGACCAAAGAACCCAGGAAGTTCTCAGGGACAGAAGGAATCATTCTCTCCTTTAAGCTTCAAAGTTCTTCGTACTAGTTATCAGAGTTTATTATGTTATGTTTTCATGACTCTCCTTCATGAAACTAAAAACTCCTTGAGGACAGGGATCCTGAATCTCTGTATCCACAAGTGCTTTATACCATGCTAGGCACATCCACCCTACACCATGTGTGGCTGTTAAATAAATGCATAAATGAGACAGGCTCCACGGGAAGCCAGAAAATAATTACTCTGCCCCTCCCGCTAGATTCCCCCATCTCCCATCCTACACACTCAGCCCCACACTCCACCTCCTCTAAATGTTCTGCGACCCTTTTCCCAGACTGGGTCACTCTAAATGCAGAAGAGTCCTGGGGTGTAGGCACAGCTGATCTGAACTTGCAATATTCCTCTAGAAAATACTCCTGGGTTGCTCTTTGCTACCAGTTGAAGGTTTGAATGCTTTCTGTCACTCTGTTGTTTTAAATCATCAAAATAATGAATAACCAGTTGTACTGACTTTATTGACCTTGGAAACATTAGATGCTTAACCTCAGAGAAGCTTTAGCTTCATGGAGATATAATTTTAGTTTGGCCTACCTAGCCATCAAATCTGAATCTCAACCACAAATTTACTTTGCTTTAGATCCTCCCTTCTGTTTGGTTGAACATGGACCTTCAGTTGGCTTCCAGAGCCCTACTGAGCAGCCAAGAAAGACAAGTGGACAAAGCTGAGGCTGTCCTACCTCTGTGATCTAAGACCAACAATTCTGATTTAATTCATTGGACCCTAGTAGATTAGCCTTGGCTGGCTTCCCATGGTGCAAGCCACTGGGTTCTTAGCATCTGGGCATCCCTACAAGTCCTGCTCATGAAGGAGCCTTTGTGGAGATCTATGCATGCAGCATTGCATAGGTCTAAGCAGGAAACACATTTGTATCTCTCTTAAGCAAGTAGTATTTTTGAAGACAATTATGGAATGGAAAATTGAGGCAATTGGGAATGGATGGGGAGAGTACAAACTATCTTCACATTTCCCCACCCTTCAATCCATACATCCACCTATGCACCCAAAAAGAATATATTCTTAAAACAAGAAACATTCTTGCATATAGACTTCCCACAGACTTGCTCAAAAATGGAAAACCTTGTGATATTGATTTTAGGGGCAGAAACTCTGGGGTCAGAAAGCTTTGGTTCAAATCCTGCCTCTGCCACTAATTAGCTGTATATGACCTGGAGCATATTGCTTAACCTCTCTGTGCCTCCTTATGTACCCTAAAATGGAGTTAATATGACAACTTGTGCCATATGCTTGTTGCAAGAGTTAACTTAAATAACATGAATGAGGTAGGAAAATGCCTGGATCACACAGCTAAGAGTTCTTCTGATAAGAGTTAATGACCGATGCCACAATACTTAATATCAGAAGTGATAGGACACAAATCAAATGGCTACTGTCAGAATAATCATTGGCTTTGTTTGTTACTTTGCTTGCTTTCTTTATATATATATGCATATACAATAAATACATGAGACGTTTATTATACAAAGATTGCTTACTTTCAATTATATATATAATTTAATATATATTATATTATATATATATATATAATGTTTCTAGAGATGGTATTTTCTTGCATTCACTGACTATGGCTCTGCTTAGCTTAAGAAACCATCCTCATGAAAAAGCTGGGGGTAAAAAAGGAAAAACTAAAGAAGAAAAGAAAGCAAGCTAGGTCAAACGTTCCCCTTACCAATTTGGTAAGATAATTACAGGTTCTCTATTGTTACTACATAAGTCAGTTGCAGTTATGCTCAAGGCAGTATCTGTTTTCCTACCTGGGGGCAGGCAGAGGGAGTCAAACTTGGTTTTAAAGACCTTGATTCCTTATGACATCTACTGTGAAAAGGGTATGTAAGTAGAGTAAGTCATAAAAGCGGGGCAAGGCCTCCTTGCCATTTGTCCCACCATTAGCACCTGTTCACAGGTACCGCAGGTGACACAGATTGACAGCTCTCTGTCCCCCCTGGAGAACATTTTCCTGGTGTCCCATAAGGAAAATGGGACTTCTTAGAAAAAGAAAATTTTTCTTGTGTGCATTTACCTGTCTCTCCCTGTCATAACAAGGAGCATGTTGGAACGTTTGAGATGTGACTACTTGTTTTGATGTTGCTAATTGCTCTCTGTTCACCATCCACCAACCTGGGTTCATCTCCTAGGATAAATATGTCTAAATGTTACGGGTATCTTAGGTGCTTTGCTTTCTGTTTCCCTCCCAACCGCCCCCCACCCCCCAGTAACAAATGTAATTTTAATGGGCTCTCAGAAAGGAATAATTACCCTGCACTTCTTTAGCAGGGCACAGGGCACAGCAATCACCTCAGGGTTCATCTCTCAAATACTGAAAGAGCTGAGCCATGGAGGGGAGTCCCTCACCTGCCAACCTACCTGCCTCTCAGCCGAGCATGGAGGCACTAGGGATGGCTAAAAAAAAAAAAAGTTAAAAAGCCCTAACTACCTGAGACAGCTCTCCAGAGAAGGCAGTGGGCCCTGTTCCCACCGAGAGAGGCTCCATTTAGAGCTCCAAGTGAGAAGATTTCTCTCCACCAAGTCCTGGAACTGGTGGTCATGAGGGCTACGTGCCTTTTGGAATCTGGCAGCCCGGTCCCATCCAGGTCTGGCCTACACCTAGTTCTTAACCTCCCTGAGCCTCGGTTTCCCCTCCAGCAAAAAGGAAACAATAATCGTGCCTATGCCAGAGAGGTGTTGTGACGAGAAAACGCAGGTAAGGGGCCTTGCCCAGCACAGAGCTATACTTGTTCCTAGCTTTCCCTAAATCTTTTCCACAGGAATCTTTCTAACTGTTAGCAATCGACTTGGTTGCGCAAAGATTAATACCCTGCGGAACAAAATGTAGAGATTGAGGATTCAAAATGTCAGGGTATGTCGTCGATTTCGTGAGGACTGGGATCGGATGGGGAGGGGGTGCAGGGTAGATGGAGGGGCGCACGGTGGGCCGAAAGCCCAGTCAGTGCAGCTGCTTTTCCAGGCAAAGGGAATGTCGTGTCAGTCCCACCCGCCGCAGCCTCGCGGTTGACCCAGGACGTGCACGATGAGGTTTTGCCCTTTACTCCTTAACGTGCCTGGGAAGCCCTTTCTCCCTCGCCAACGTGCGGAGGGAGGCAAGTGCAGGCCTGCCGGGTCCCAGGGACGCTGAGCTGCAAATCGAGCACCCCGAGCTTCCCCGCGGAGATGCCAGCGGACGCGACCTACTTTTCACCTCATCCTCAGCCGAGCCTTGAAGCAAACTCTGTGCAACACAGCCCCGAGGCCTCCTCAGGAAAGCCAGCGTCTCGCTTTCCTGACTTCTTGCAGATATTACCGCCCTCTCCAACCGGTTCCTCGCCGCAGGAGGCCTCTCCCCCACCTCATCTCGAATCCACGCAAGAAAGGAAAAGAACTTGGTTTCGCAGAAAAGTAGCTGTAGGCGTCGCTGGGGACGAGGAGGGAGGAAGCAGGGTGCACCGCAGCTCTCAGGACCGAGGAACACACTCTGGCGTTGCCAGATGTCTCCAAGAACCATTGGCTTTTTTGTTCCGATGATAACCGTATTTTGTAGCAAGCCCCACAGGAAGCTGAAGATCTCCAAGGAAAAGATACGATCATTTGCAGTCATACTGATGCGTGCAAGCCAAGGCTTCCTCTCGCCCAAGCGTGCGCGCACACGCACCTTTAGGTGAATCCCAAACAACAGCCAGAAGTTTCCCCACCCCGCCACGAGGGGCCGGGCCTCAGAGTGGCTCCTACCTCCCGGGCCAGCTTGCGCCTTCTCCCCTCCTCTGCCTTGGGGGTTGCAACCCCAACTCCCCTGGACGGTTGTTGCGAGCCAGGTTTCTTCCCGACGGGCACCGCACTGGGTTCCTGCGCATAGGGGGTGGGCGGCTGGCGGGGCCATGGATGTCCCAGCCTCCTCTCGCTGACATTCGTCAGCCAGGACTTGGGATGCTCAGGTCTGCGGTACCCTCCCGGCCCATCGCGCTAATCCCAGCGGTTCTCCTGACTTTCAGGGACGGTGAAGCACACTCTAGCCTGGAGTCCCTTTCCCTTGGGCCCTCTTTAAACTAACCATGGGGATGCTATTCGGGGCGCTGGGTTGGGGAGAGCCTCACAGCCGCTTCTCTCAAACTGTTGCGCTCCTCGACCGCGCGGATCACGAGGCCAGGAGGACCGTGGCTGCCTCGAGGGCTTTTGAGTCTAAGATTTGTTCTCTGAGCCTAAAAAGCGGTGAGGAGTGCTCAAGAGGGACCAGTGAGGGGTGAGGGTGGCCGAGAGAAGGGCAACGCCGTCGGGTCAAAGTGAGAACACTGCAGCAGGTTGGCGTGGGACTGGGAGAGGCGGCCGAGGTGAGCGAAGGTTCGCCAGACGGAGGAAGGAGGCCAGAGGCAGAGGCTGAAAGATGGAGATGGCAGATCCTGCTGGCTCTGAGATTCTGTTCCCGTTTGTGGGGGTGGCGGATGCAGAGGCTGACGCTGATCTACGAGGAACTGGGAGCTCACAACTGGCCGTCTCAGCGCGGGGCCACCTCCTCTGGCTCAGAGCCCTGGGGCAGGAAACTTTCCTATACCCTCGGGGCTAGGTCCCAGAGACTGGGGCTGGGGGTAATCGCTAACTACGCTAGGTGGCGGGCGCCTCTGGCCCTGGTGGGTGTCCCGGGACCGGGAGGCAAGAGGGTTCGGGCCACAGGGCCGGAACATCAAAATCTAGTGTGAGATTGAGGGCAGGGGCCTTAGTGGAGTCGAGTTCACTCTGGACCGCGCCTTGATTTCCCCAAAGTCTCTGTAATTCCAGGTGCCACCCTCTACCCTTACTTTCAGCCTTGGGTTCTCGCCCACACGCGGTCCCCAGCATCCCAAGACCATGGGCCGGGCTAGGGGCGTCCGCCGTCAGGAATGGATTCTCCGGGGGGCAGAGCTGCTTGGGCTTCTGGGCACCTAACGAGTTCTCTGGTCCCCACCCGCGGCGGGGCAGCTCTGCCTAGCCCGCGGCTTGCGACCGCGGAAGAACGACAGGCAGCCGCAGGCCGCGCGCACAACTTTTTTGAAACGCACTGCTGTCCCCCTGAAAGGTGTTATAACAGCAATTCAATTACAGTAAATGGCGCGCGTCGTCCTCGCAGCTGGAAAGTCGGTAACTAACTGTGACCAACCCGGGTAAAGGAATCCGGCTAAACGCACGTTACTTTTTCTCTTCTCCTCGATCTAATTTCCACCACCCCCCTTTTCGTCTTTTCTTCTCTCTGTATTAATTGTAGCTGAACCACAGGTTAATTAACTCCAAAGAACTCAGTCTATCAGAACAGAAACACACTGAGAAATTGGCAAGAGATCCTAAAAACTGGACGTGGCGTTCAAAAGACCCTCCGAAGTTCCTCGCGTTTCCTTCTGGGCTATAGCCCTTGCCTCCGAGGAAGAGAGTTTGGATCCGCAGGGGCAAAGCCGCTTGCGGGCGTCCTCACCTGCGCAGGCGTGCACGCACACCTGCCCACGTCAGGGCTTAGATCATGGAGCCTCAAAACGAGGGATGGCACCCCCCTAAATTCCACGTGGCCGGCCTGCAGGCACGCGTGGAAAGGCGGGGTCTGCCCCTGGTTCACTGGCGATACCGGACTCGCCGCGCGTAGCATGGCTATCAATAGGAAGAGGCAAAGGTTTTCGGAGGCAAGGCAGCTGGTGGCTTTCCAGAGTGGTGCTAAGTCATTACTGTACTCGATATGTTAAAATCCACAGGAAGGGAGGGAGGAGGGGGAGAACCCCTTCAGGTCATACTCTGTAATCATTTAAATAAAGGTAAGATTTAACATTCACGCCTTTGAAATTAGACGTAAGGGGACTTAAAAGAGGATTTTATGTAGTGGATGTCGTATCAAAACGGGAAGAAAGGCATTGCCTCGCCTGGAGTTTTCAGTTTCACGATGCTTTTAAAAACATCAATTTAGAAAAGGCCAGGATGGCAACGCGGGAGTCCGAATTCGTTTTCTCCGCCCCGCGGGGCCGGCCTCTCCCTGCAGCCGCGGGAGGTTGCCAGCGCTGAAAGCGCCTGGTTTCCGCGCCCGGCGGGTCTGGCCGCGCGCAACCCGGGGGTGGTAACGCCGCCGGGAGATGCTTTTCCGCCGCACCGCTTCTCCTTACCCAGCACTCCGCAAGGCTTGGGGAAGTTTTTCGTGTTTGACTCCTGGAGAGGGCGGGAATGCGCGGTGCTGAGGTTGGGATGGGGGCCCGGGCCCGGGCAACCCAGCCATCAGCACCCCTTAGCTCTCCACTTGCGCTCGGCGCATGCGGTGCAGTGAGCGGCATGGGGCGCAGCCAGCGGGTCCCTTGGGGGCGAACAGATACGGGCAGGGGAGAGGGAGCGGTGCACTCGCCGTCTTGCGAATCCCGGCCAGCGAGGCCGAGGCGCGCCAGGGCCCAGCCCGGGTTTGGCTCCCCGTGGGCCGGAGCACAGTGCTCGCAGGCCGCGCTGCCCCAGACGCACCGAGGGAGCTCCGGCCCTTGCGTGGTCGAAGGCGTTTGAGCTGTTTTCCGCTTTGTTTGCATTAAAGCCAAGAGGAGCCGTTTCCTCTTAAGCTCGGTCTCTGACCTCCTGTTTGCAATTCCCGCCTAGGCCCTGACTTACTTTTTCTTTCTTTCTTTCTTTTTCTTTCTTTCTTTTTTCTTTCTTTCTTTCTTTCTTTCTTTTCTTTTCTTTTTCTTTTCTTTTCTTTTCTTTTTCTTTGGTAAGCTAGAATGGGACGGCAAGAGAAAGGTTACTTGCGTGTCCTCTGCTCTCAGGACTGGCGGGAAACCCGCTGTCATCACTATAACCGGAGGTCGCCCGCAGCCTGTAATCTGGGGTTGCTGCCCTTGTCTCCGCCCCAGGAATTCCTGATGAAGAAGTTGCTGGAAGGACATCCCCGGCGCCCATCCCTAGAGGGGTCCAAGTGGCAAGGGTCTTGCCTTCCCTTCTGGCCCTATTAGTACCCCTGTTTTTTGAGAGGGATGTGGACAGTCCACATCACGGTTCAGCTGTGGTTTTTCCTGAGGCTTCTCCAAGCTCTGCATTCCGCAGAGGGGGTTACCTCGAGACCTCCATTTTCCAACAGAGGAGCTTTGAATCCTTCTCAGGCCAAGTTAGGGGGAATACCGGACACTCGACAAGTCCGCGGTGGCGTTGGTATCCGCAGAACCCTCTCTCCGGCCGGGGTGACACTCGGAATCGGACGTGGCACAGTCCCCAGGAGGCCAAGGGTCCCTTCCAGCTTCTCCCTGCTCCCTTCCGATCGCCCCGCCGCCCTTTCTGTCTTTCAACCCTTCTGGAAGCCAGGACAGGGCCCATCGCATTAACTGTATAAAACTCTGCTTTTAAAGCCCAGTCGGGGACCTCAGTCCTTCCTAAGAGATAGAGCGAGATTGAGAACCCTGAGGTGGCCCTTCTCCGAAAAGAAGACTCTCCTTAGCTGGCATCTCCACTCAAGTTTCTTTTAAAGTTATACGTTAAGACTTGCTCTCCTTTTAAGGTAGATCTGGGGAAAATATTCGGGTGAGCCGATCTGAGGGTACCGGCCGCCCTGCAATCATCCGACCGCCTTCCCCAAAACCTCCAGGGAAGGAAGTTTTTCCGCCGGAATTGGCTACGCGGGTGCCTCTTCAGGCTCTGGGAGGTGCGAATTGAGGGGCACTCACACTCCACTTTCCCCCCGGTCCTCCTCCAGGGTTCACCAAGCCCCGAAAACCAGTGGCCGGATTCTGCCCCCTCTCAGCCTGGCAGCGGCGAGCTGCCATAGCTCGGGCCTGTCCTGCCCGGCCGGGCAACCTGCCTGGTTCTGGCCGCCGTGCAGTAGCCCGGGGTGCCCTCCCCGCACCCGGTCCCCGGCAGAAGCCAGTTAGAGCATCTCTTATACGTTTCCCTTTCTATCCACCTATGAAAAAACACACATCATTAATGAGTTGAGTCGACAATTCAGGAAACGGGAGAGATTCTTTATACACATCTCCACTTCCTCCTCAGCAGAGATCTCCTTAATCTAGGCACTTTAGGGAAGTTTTCAGAAATCCAACTTCTTCTCCCCTTTGTCTCATGGTTCATGAAGACCCAAATATATTTCAGATTATTTCCAAAAATACCTTGTTCGTTTGTGTAAGCTAGCCAGGTAAAATTAAAACGGGCAGAGCCATAATAAATTAGTCCATTTTCCCCACTCTTCATAAAGTTTGCCAAACCAATAGAAATTAATTTCAGACGATTGGCGTTTCGGCATAATTGGCATTACTTCTGGCTGTTCCCAAGAGGTTCTCCAGCCGCTCCCCCTGACTGTCTAACTAGTTCCTACACATCTACTCAGCCTGGGCCCATTTCAGGGTTTCTTAGTTGGATCTGTTCTCAGAGTGCCTCCTCCCGCAGTTCCTTTATTTTTACACACACACACACACAGATCAATCACAGAGACAATTAATTTTTATGTCCTGTCCGAACCAGAAGTTTCTAACATCTTGGGGGGCTGATCAAAATATGAGTAAGCATTAACTCCCAAGGAAAATGAGGCAACCAGGCCGATCTCCAGATTTAAAAATTAAATTGTGTGCACTCATATATGTGCACGTGTCTATTCATGTTTATGCACACAAACTTGCATACAATTGACAGTGGTGAGAAATTGTCCAGAAGAATGTCCACCTGTAATGCAGGAACACAAACTGTAGGAGAAATCATCTCAATAATCTGGATAAATCAAGAGCAGAATCGAGCCTAAGTGTCTTGGGGTAGATAATTAATTATGAAACCTGAAACACTTTTGAGTTTCCTGTGCTTGATAGAAATGAATCATCTTTTTTTCCTCTCTCTTATTGGACTAAGACCTTAAATTCCTTTTGACTGAAAGGAAGTTACCAGACAAGATGCAATTTTCTCTTTCTTTTCTGACAACTCTGTCATCCAAAGGATCACAGCCATGTCAGGTGTCTGTCTGAGAAAGAAAGAGAGAGAGAGAGCTAGCGAAAGAAGCCCTGCAGCCCATGGCCATCTTTGCATCAAAATTTTCCAGACCTCTATTTTTGATTGTGATCCCACTGATCTGAGTTTGAAATGCGAACGCAGTGAAGCCCCTAAGCCTTCAATCGTGTGAAATTTTCAAAAGATCTCTAGAAGCAATCTCAGGCTGCCTGACCCCTGACAGGCGCCGATCTCTTTATTCCTCTCTCTGCCAGCACTTCATTTGTTGGAATATCTTTCAGATTTGCACCTCCAGATGACAAACCTGAGTGTTTATTATGTGTACATGAATCGGAAATCTTCAAGTCCGCACAAAAGCACCATCTTAAACATAATATTTAATTTTTCAGCCTAAGTGTCTGCTTCTTTATTTGCTTTTCATTAGTTTAAATATTTTTCCAGGTCTCCCCATGTGTCACTTTGATATTTAGATGATTCTCTCTTTTAATCATCATTTCTCCCTTGAAAAAAAAATCCCTGTCACGGGCGTCTGCTTGGCTCACAGGACAACGTCACTGCGCCGCGGGCGGCGAGGATGCATAGCCGTTGGGGGGGGGGCGTCTCTCCCAGCGGGGTGGGAGCCCGTGGGGTGACAGAAATGCTCGCTTTTTAGCCAGCGGCCCGAGCTGGGTCTAGACCAGTGACGACCCTCCCACCTAATTCCATCTTTCCTGCTTTTGTCTTTTTTAATCCCTTTTATTATTTAAAATCAAAAAACAAAACAAACAACAACACACACAAAAAAACAGAGCCGCAGGTAGCTTTCGAAGGTGCTAGGGGCAGCTTTAGTTGAGCTTGGGCGCCGGATTCAGACTTTCCCACACCAATCTGTCAGGCTCATTCTCCTTCTCCCACACCCTCCTCCCACCAGCTTTCCAGTGGGCCCCTAAATCCTGGGGGCTTGTAGGCACTCGAGGGAGAGGGGATTGGGGGGGGGGGCTTCTTGAGAGAGCTGCTTTGTTAAAATGCCCTCTGCCGAATAATTCTACGGACCAGACTTTGGTATGGAGACGTTGCCCACTCCTCCCCCAATCTCAGTCCCAGATAGGGGCTCTGATCACAGGTGTACGGAGGTGAGGGAGAGACGCGCCCCACTCGTGCAGACCCGCGAGGTGAATCGCTACTCCTCGCCCGGCACTCCCAAGAACCTTCCGAAGTCGGGAGGTGGTGGGCTGAAACCTGAACCGCCCCTTCCCTCTGTGTTTGGATGGGCCGTGTTGCTATGATTAACTTATTAAACCCCCCTCGTAATTATTTTAATTTGCCTCGCAAAAATAGTTTGGGCGGCGTTGAGATGTGTTTGTATTTATCCATCCCCCCCCCCATAAAACCTGTGTTAAAACAAATGTTACTTTTCTCTCTCTGTACATAGACCCTCCCTTTTTGAAATAGACCGCAGGGACTGCCATTAGATCGAATGGCAAGTCTTTATGGAAAGTGTTTTGCATAATTACATACCAAAGCCAGAACAGTCACCTCCACATTTTATGGGTCACAAACCATCAACAATTGCCACATTATTGTCCACGAAACCTTAGTCCCTTCATTGATGGAGCGGACTCCACTGCCTAATCTAGAACGGGAGAAGATGGAAATTTCTTCTAATAAGAACCCGAGAAGATTATGTCCCCACTGACAACGTGTTTACATATAGTTATAAAGTTCAGAGGACCGATGGGGAGTGGAAAGGAAATCGGACTAGGCCTGATTAAGGCTGCGCATCGGTCTAATATAGATAGCGCATCAAAAGGAGCGGCTGAATGCCTCTCCCCTTTTCAGATCCGACCCCTTTTCTACCTTTGTGATGCAGTAATTAAGATATTCTTGTTTAGACAGACAGCTTCTCTGGTAACTGAATAATATTAGCTCCTTTGATGTCAAACTTTTGACAGTTATCACACCAGCACTGGGCAATTTAGCACACATGCCCTCCTTTAAAAAAAAAAAAAAAAGATAGAAAACCCCCATCGGCTTTGAAGAAATCTAATAAGTGTGATCCTTATCACCAAATGATCTAAATCGTCGCCGACAGGCCGCCCGGCTATAAATTACATTCGGTTGTACATAATGAAGCCGAATTTGGGTTTTAGCACATTGAGGGAGTATTGGCGGCAACCAGGGCGGGAGCCCCACCATTTCCTCTCGTCTCATTCCGAAGCCCCCGAGCCGCTGCCCAGAGCGGGAGACGTAACCACACCGCAGCGGCCCTGGGCAAAGTCTCGGGGCTCCGGGGAGGGAACCAGCCGAGGTGAGGCTGGTGCCGGCCGAGCCCACAGCCCTCGCCCCGGCTCTGGGGAGTCGGGCAGGACCAGCCACCTACTCCCCGGATGACACGTCGCCGTTGCCTTGCGAGCTTGGTCGCCAAATTTGGGATTTGCCAGATGGCAGGATTATCTTCGCGTCTGTTATATTATGTGTGCAGGGCGGGGGGGGGGGGGGG
>JAQZBX010053823.1:0-18790 GCA_029593785.1 Cabassous unicinctus | reverse complement strand
AGCAAGGCGGGGGATAAATAAAATAAATAAATAAATCTTAAAAAAAAAAAAAATAGCTATATGCTCTGATAATGTAGATATAATAAAACTATAAAATAATTAAGGAAGAAAGGTGAGAGCATATGTAAAATAATTTAACTGTTTTCAGTAATCATATTGATGGCAGAAGTATTTGTATTATTATTTGGAGACTGTTGTATGTGTAAAGCGGGATAAAACAACTGAGTATTTATGGGATACTGTAATTTTACCCATCCCCTTTGTCCCTGAAAACCAGGGTTTATCAGTGTGAAAGAGAAAGGGATTTAAGACAGAAGATGTTAATTAAAAATCTTGAAGTCTTGTATTTGCAAGACAGTGTCAGTATGCATATCATTGCTCTGTCCATTAGGAGGGCCTAGATCAACCTAGTAGCAATTTAGCATTCCTAAATCCCAAATTGTGATCTTAACCATTTCCCATTAAAAGGAACCAAGCTTCTTGGAAAAATTGCTGATTTCAAATGTAAGACAGGAAATGTCTTAACAGGAGTCCAGAATATCTTACTACAACAGATAGCATATTATTCAGTGTTCTCCAGGGAAACAGAACCGATATTTATATACATAATATAAATATTAGGAGATCTATCTAGGAATTAGCTATTGCAACTGTGAGGATTGGAAAGTCCAAATTCCACATGGCAGACCCCACTTAACTGGGAACTCCAATGAAGGTTTTCAGTGAATTCACCAGGAGAAGCCGGATGGTTGAAGCAGGGATGGTAATTCTTCTGACTGCTGAAATCTTCAGTTCTCCCTTTAAGGCCTTCAGTAGATTGGATGAGACTTCTTTCACTGCTGAAGGCAATCTCCTTTATTGAGTGTAGACGTAATCAGCCATAGATGCAATCAACTGATGATTTAAATCCACAAAATATCCCAATTCCGTTCTCCCTCCCATGGGATTTGGTTCCTATCACAAGTCTAGTCATACTGAATTGTACAAATTTTCTATGTAAACTTTATTTCCCCAGGACTGGGGTTAGAAATAATGCTCATTCATTTTGGTATCCCATATGCCTACCCTACCAACACACAACAAACCATCAACAGAAAGTAATGGATAAATTTTTAACTAAAATTTCCTCCCACATTGATGTTTTCTTCAATGGGGAAGGTAGACTAGCTATTTTGTTGGACCAATGATAAAAGACACACAGAAATAAGTACGTTTCAACAGTTAAACTGGAAATTATGTCTGCTACTTAAATGAAAAACGGATCATACCATGCAGCCATTCATGCTTTACTACACTCTACGCAACCCCCACCCTGGCTGCCACTTCACTAAATACATCTTGGACATTATTAGGGGAGAGAGAGGGAGCTAAACAAGTCATACAGTTGAAAACATCTTAAATCTCATTTCTTGATGAAACAAAACTATATTCATAGGTCAATGGAGAGCAACATTTTATACAAAATGTTACCAGGGGATTTTTTTTTTCTTTTAACCAGAAATTTGGTGTTAAAGGTTAAGATACAGAATTCTCTCAATAGTCTGTGATTTCTTAACAGCAAAAACCTTGTCTAATTTCATTTTTAACCTTCCCAAGTGTCCAATATAAAAACTAGCATAAAGCCGGTTCTGTCTTCTCCCACTGTAAGATCCATCTGGGAAAGAGACCTTTCTCTTATTCACCAGCATGTCCTCAGCACCTAGCACTAAATGTTGAATTAAGTACAACACATGCATTCTTTGAGGACAGGATCACTTATTCATCTCTATACCCATCACCCAGCACTGGACACATAGTGGGGCACTCCACATTTTCTGAGTTAGTACATGATCTTGGGTTTCTTTCTTAAGAGTAATTCATTCCTAACTATGACCTCAATCAAAGCTACTTCTTTCAGCCATTCTTCTGGAATGGAGAAAAGATGTGATTCTACCTCAATTTCTTCTTTTCATGTAACTTTAGCTCTGCCTCCACGCTATACTGAAGAATGGCAATAACAATGAATTGGGAGTCAGAAGACTGACTTTAGTCCCAGCTCTAGCACTTAGTAGCTTTACACTGACCTCGAGCAAAGTAAACTACCAGACACAGTTTCCTCGCTTGTAAAATAGACATAAGACCTCCCACTTCCCCACCTAATTCTAGATTTATAAACTAAAGAAAAGTATGAATTAATCTGAACTTAATGAGATCTAAATATATACTTCTCCAAATAATGAATGGTGCTATCTCCTTCATACCTAACTAAAAGTTGTTATCAATAATAACTCACAAATACTAATTAAGTACCAACTGTGTAAAAGGGAGTAGATTAAACAATGTGAGCTTTACAGATGAGATTGGGTAAACAGCCAGCCATTCCAGAATGATCAGTGAATTTGAAAGGTGCTTTCTGGCACCATATGAAAAAGTCAGATTATCCCCATCACTTGAACCGCTCAGTACCACATTATAGATGAGCTATCTAGGGAAAACAAATTAAAGCACTTACTTTGCTCAATATGACATAGCAGAGATCATGGCACCATAAACCTGAAGTCTTAGGTCCTGGCTTGGTTCACCTCTGACAAGTTAATGTGAGCATGGGCAAGCTTTCTCCTCCATAACAAAGTTAATAACATCTGTCCTATCTAGAAAATAACTGTACTGAAGATCAAAAAAGATCATAGATATAAAAGCACTAAGAAAAATATGTACTATAATACTCAATAGTCATGTATTCAGTATATACTGGGACCAATGTCAGCCCATAGTGACATGCTTTTTTATAGCATCAAGATTTAATCTTTAACAGGCAAATTCCAATAAACATACCTAAATATTCATGAGAAATTTTTTTTAACCATATACACAAGCGAAGAAAAACTGATTTTACATATATATGTAATATATTAATGCACTTTGGCTGCAATTTTAACCTCTTTTCATGAAGAATCACTAAATCTATGTATAACTACATATACACTAATCTCATAAAGCTCGGTATGCTTTATTCTAAAAATAAGCCCCAACTCCCCCCTAACACACACACATTTCCATCTAAAGAACTTCTCTCCTGGTTTCTGCCTTGAGTATTCCTCCTGAAAAACGTTAAAAGGATCTGGATGTGAACCTCAGAATGTCATTTAACTAGGCCTAAATACCTAATTTGTAAAATGAAGCAGTTATACTTATTGTCAAATAACATTTCTTCTAGGGTGAATAGTCAGGCCAATTTTTTTTCTTAATGTCATGTCAGCTTTTTCCTTAATCTTATGGCTACAGATTTTTCTATTCTAATAACTTCTATGCAAAATACTAAAATATTTCAATCTGAAATTTAATTTCAATTCTTTTTTCCAAGTGCTAACTCTATTGTCAAATGAAACACTAGTTAAAAATAAGCACAAGTTCAAATAGTAGCTATGTATCTTAGTTTTCACAATTAAAAACAGTGGTAAAAGTCAAAGAACGTAAACAACTACTTACTCTCCATTAGGAGATAAGAATAATATTCCCCATCAAGCTAAGTGAGGATACCTCAATGAACAAGACATTACGTACATCCTGCCCTCAATGAACTTACATTGGCCAAAGGCCAGTATCTGTCAAACTCTTTTATCCAAAATCTAGAATAAGAAATACAATTTATATAATGTCCCAACGGAAATACAATTGAAATAAAAGTTGCATGAAATACTATTCTTATTATGTGTGATGCACTCTATTCTGTTTTATTGCAATTTTTAAAATGCTGGTAGCATATTAATTCCATGACTCAGCAATGGGTCATGACCCACAGTTTAGTAAGAAGAGCTATAGACTAATCTTTGCCATTTCCTCCACCAAAAATGTGCCAAAGGCCAAGGACCCACCTCTCTTATTTCTATTACCCCGAGAGTACACACACAGAACTTACTGAATTTGGGTATTATCTCTATTCTTTATTTCACATAAATTCTTCTCATGTTTAATTTAAATGCTGCCTCAAAAAGTGCTTATGAACTTAATTTTAGTGACTGGCACTACAACCCCAAATTGCCCAAACCAGAAAGCTAGAAATCATCTTGAGTCCTCCTCTCCCTAACCAAAAATGAGTAAGTTCTTTTACTTCTACCTTCTTGATGTCTCTATCGTCTATCCACTTCCCTGAATTCCCAATGCAACAAGTCTAGCTCATTTTACCATCAGCATTTCCTGGGATTATTACAAGTCTAATTGATCTTCCTGATTCCAGTTTTAATCAAGACTAATCAGGTCTCAACTCTGCAGCAAGAGTTATTTCTAATTATCAATTCTTCTTTTTTTTAAGATTTATTTATTTTTATTTCTCCCCCTCTCCCCCACTGTTTGTGCTCACGTCTGCTCTCTGTCTGTTTGTTGTGTGCTCATCTTCTTTTTAGGAGGCACTGGAAACCGAACCTGGGACCTCCTATGTGGGAGGGAGGTGCCCAATGGCTTAAGCCACCTCTGCTTCCACTTGCTGTGTCTCTTGTTGTGTTTCTTCATTGTGCCTCTTTGTTGTGTCATTTCATTTTGTCTCTTCATTGTGTCATCTTGTTGCGTCAGCTCGCTGTCTTTCTCGTCTTATTTAGGAGGCACCAGGAACCGAACCCGGGACCTCCCATGTGATAAGACGGGCACCCAACTGCTTGAGCCACATCCACTTGCCTCTAACAATCAATTCTAATCATGTTCCTAACCCGCTTAAATCACTTCAATGGCTTGCCTTATTCTCAGGATAAAACCCTAGGCCATTATCTTTCCCTTATCTCTCATTACTGTCCCAACAGTTCTCTACATTCAACTACTCATTGGTCTCCTAAGGCCCTCACTTTCCCTCCCTTTTCAAGTGGCTAACTTCCACTTGTCCTTTAGGTCTTCAGCCTAGACTTTCCTTCAGAAAGCCTTTCTTAACCTCCTAAATCCAAGTTGGGTGTCCTTTCTAAGAACCTCCAATTCTTTGTATCCTGTCTTTTCACTATCAGAGCATTGTCACACTTCATTATTCTTATCCATCTGCTTCTCTATATCCCCCACTTGTAAGTAAGTCCACAGCTGTATCTCACTGTGCCACACAGTGCCTGGTGCTAGGCACTCAAATACTTGCTTTAAGAATGAATGAGGGGGACGGACGGATGGCTCAAATGGTTGGGCATCCATCTCCCATATGGAGGGACCCGGGTTCGATCTCGGGGACCTCCCGGTAAAAAAAAAAAAAAGAATGAATGACAGAGTGATGCTATATAATCTAAAGCAGCAATGGGCTAGAAAATAGAAGGGATCATAGCACCCCAACAAGGATTAAATTGTCACACAGAATTCTTTCCACATGGCAAAACTGTTTAAGCTGAAAGGTAAAAGACAGGAATAACAAAAGGATGAAGCTCTATAAACAATCATATATATCCCAAGTTCCTTTCCTCTTAACCCTAAACATCAACATCCATGTTATGTAAAAGAACATTTCATTTTATTAATTGTCTATGTGTATTTAAATGTTATGTTTATATTTTATGTCTGCTTTTACTTCAGAGATATCTTTTTTATCCCTGATTTAACCAAAATTGAAAAGAAATTTTAACAACAAACTGTTGAGAGCACCAAGAAACAAAAACTTTTAAACACTGCTAAATACTTTGTACACTGGTACAATGCATTTCCAAAGGCACTTGACAAATTAAATTAAAAGCCTTAATCTTTTTACTCCATAATTCTACTGGTAAAAATATAGCCTCAGAATAAAAGCAGATAAAGTACTATACATAAAAGATATTCTTTGGTAAATTATAATTGGGAAAAATCGGAAATAACCTAAATGTACAATGAGAAAGGGATTGTAAATAATTGTTTATTCAAGATAGAGTACTTATAGACATTTAAAGTGGTGATGAAGAATTTAAATCATTTATATTTATAAAAAATGAAAATTAATACAAGCTGATATGCAGTATTGTTAGAAGGAAGTTAGAAACAAGCACAGTAAAAAGGAAATGCAACAATATGCTAATACCATATTAATCATGCTAAGGTGCATTAGTTGTAAGTCAGTCACATCCCGATTTCAAAGATGTTAAAATGTGAAAAAATGTACATCTTAGAATCAGTGATATTAATATAACTATGATAGATAATAGGTGTTTTCTCCTTTTCTAGTATTCAAATTCTCTATAGTGTACATTTATTTTGGTAATACAAAAATATTTAATTTTTAAAAGTATTAAACATTAAAATAGTATTTTACTTTTTTTTAAGATTCATTTTATTTATTTCTGCCCTGCGCCCCCCTTGTTGCATGCGCTCACTGTCTACTCTCTGTGTCTGTTTGTTGTGTGCTGTGTCTGCTCATCTTCTTTTTTTTTAGGAGGCACCAGGATCCGAACACGGGACCTCCCATGTGGTAGGAAGGCACCCAATCACTTGAGCCACCTCCGCTCCCTGCTCGCTGAGTCTCTCATTGTGTTTCCTCATTGTGTCTCCTTGTGCGTCATCTCGTTGAGTCAGCTTGCCGCGCCAACTCGTCACATCAGCTCACTGTCTTGCTCATCTTCTTTAGGAGGCACTGGGAACCAAACCCAGGACCTCCTATGTGGTAGGTGGGCACCCAACTGCTTGACCCACATCTGCTTCCCTAGTATTTAATTTTCAAACAACTATTTAGTTCTAGTACTACTGACTAAAGTAAAATAAACTTATAAAACTATTCTCTTTTGCCTTCTTAGTAGACATCGTGTCTTATGTTGCTTACTTCATAGGTTTAAGAAATTGCACAAACATGTTTTAAACAGTGACATATACACATAACATGCTGACTAAATAACAAAAATTATTTACCAAAACTGTCTTATTCCACATAAATATTTCCACAGGAAATATTAAGACAGCAAAATAACTTATTAAGCACAAAGTAAGTCATAGCATCCACTTTTATGTCTATCATTACAGTATAACAACAGTGGTATCTGAGATTGCTATTTCCAACATAATAAATAAAAAGATTATGCTTTAATGAGCTTTATTTTCAATTGTATACTTTATTTAATTGAATTGAATTCATTCAGGGGCTGTTAATCTAGCAAAAGGATAAAAAATGAATGTTTAAACACAAAATAAAGCACCATTTACTAGAATTTTACCTGACACGACTTCAAACCCTCTTATCATGTATAATATTACCCACTAAAGAGAACAACCAACAGTAATCGGCAAACATTTTAACCTATGCTTATGGAAGGCTATTGAATTAGACAGGGTTCTCTAGAGAAACAGAACTGACAGGAGCAATTGAGAAAAAGGCATTTGCCAGATCAATAGCTGCACACCAGGTACCAGGGTATGTGTTGATTTGCTCAAGCAATGATACCACATCTGCAAGAGCAGCTGTAACTGGAGTTACCACCTGGTTACGTTCACAATAATCCACTGTCATGCTCCAAGATCCATCTGTTTTCTGCACAGGCCAAATAGGAGAGCTGAAAGGGGATGTGGTAGGAATCACCATCCCTGAATCCTTCAAGACCCTGATAGTGGCACTGATCTCTACAATCCCTCCAGGAATCCAGTTTGGGTTTTTTTGGTTTTGTTTTTTCATTTACTATTTTGCAAGTTCTAGTGACTTCTACTTGGTCTTTCCTACCGTAACATCTCTCACTCCACAAGTCAGGGGACCAATGTGGGGATTCTGCCAGTTGCAGAGTATGTCTATCTCAATTATACATTCCAAAATTGGTGAAATAACCACAGAATGGGTCTGGGGACACACTGGACCCACTGTGAAATGACTTGAGCTAAAACTCCACTGATCACCTGATACCCATAAGCCCCTACTCTGACTGTATAGTTTTGGTCTCCTGGAATTAATGTCACTTCTGAGCCAGTGTCTAATAATCCCCAAAATGTCTGATCATTTTCT
The DNA here is from genome assembly GCA_029593785.1 of Cabassous unicinctus. Lineage (NCBI taxonomy): Eukaryota > Metazoa > Chordata > Mammalia > Cingulata > Chlamyphoridae > Cabassous > Cabassous unicinctus. Next base: position 10,899 of record JAQZBX010053823.1, on the reverse strand, counting down.
TTTCCCCAATGCACAATTACCCTGGTAAAAGGCCATAGGTCTCTCTGGGGAAGGCTGGGAGGAAGAGTAACGGTATAAATTTTGGACAAGTGTAGCCGTTGGGCAATTTGATGTAATTATGAATTCCAAAAATATATATTGGATTATGCTTGTAAACTGGTCTGCTAATCTGGACATTATTACGTTATGATTAGGGCGTTAACTGGGCCATGTCAGTAGGGCGTTGAGCCCCATCCCTTGGTGGGTGGGGGAATCAAATATAAAAGGCAAAGCAAAAGACAGAGAGAGAGGTTTTGATGTTGGAGTCTTGAGCTGGAGCCCCAAGAAGTAAGAGAGCTTGGTCGTGAGGAAGGAGAGAAGGCCCTGGGACAGAGACAAGCCATTCGCCTGAGAGTTCACAGCTGGCCTTGTGGAGAGAAGCAAAGCCTAGAGAGCCTCATAGTCTACAGCTGACCTTGTGGAGGAAAAGGAGGAGCTAAGCCCGAAGAGGAACGCAGCCCCGGGAAGAGAGGAACCCAAGAAGCCTGAACCCTGGCAAACGTCGGCAACTGCCTTGCTCCAACACATAGCAACAGACTTTGGTGAGGGAAGAAACTTACGCTTTATGGCCCAGTAACTGTGGACTTCTAAATAAATACCCTTTATAAAGACCAACCCATTTCTGGTATTTTGCATCAGCACCCCTTTAGCTGACTACTACAGCAAGGTAACAAGGTCCTTCCCCAAGAGGACCTGGCCTTCCCCTTATTCAAGGGGCTCTGGGTCTGTAAACTGTCTCAAGTCTAGGAACTGATTAAGGCGACGTGACTTTCTGTTTTATAGTTCAAGTTAAGATGTTCAATTGACCTAGAACTCTTCTGCTTCTACAGATCAAGTAGGAATTTAGGAGACTGCCCATTTATTTTACATCTAGGTACCCCATGATCTACTAGCCAATGCCATCCCTGTCTGTGAGTCAGACTATTCTGATTGTTGCTTTAAGTCTGCTGTCCATTATGGCAGCCACACCCACCTGTCTTCAGTGATAAAGTAATGCCACTTGGATTCTGCCAAACGAGGATCTGATCATCCCCACTGTGCTTAAGGATCCCAGTTCAGTGACAGCAGTTCCTACAGTAATATGTGACCTACAAAGAGCAACCACAGAACTCTTCAGGGAAGATGAAGTTAGTCTTATAATTTTATTCCTCACAGCCCTGGTGAAAGGTGTGTGTCCTCTGGACATTCCTGGGGTGGGTGAACAGGTTTTACATGATAAATCCATTCTAGCGTTCCAATCTCTCTAAGACACTGGATTTCCTCATCTACATTATACCATGACAATTCTGGCATTTTGACTTCAAGTAATGTCAGCCATCTTTTGGTCCATGTTTGAGAATACCACCCAAACTGGGAAAGCCCTTTCTAACCTCTCAAGCTATAACACTGAATCCAGAATCTCTGCTTAGTGGGCCAATATCAATAAATTCAGCCTGACCCAACTTTAGATTCCTTCTAACATTATCCCACAAACTTAATATCCATTCTCACACATATTCACCTGATTTCTATCTATATAAATTGGAAAACTCATGCAGTTCTTTTGGAGTATTGCATACCTCCCCTTGGGTCACACTTTGTACTTCACCTTTTGGGGCCTGTTGGGACTTCAGTCTAGTCACAGGTCTGGAAGAAAAGAAGGGTGGTGGGGGTGGGTCAGGAGAAGAATTATAAGTGTCTAGCAAGCCAGTTACCTCAGGGCATTCTATTGTAGCTTCATCTGGTGAAACAGGATTAATCTCTTCAGACAGAGGAGTGAGGGCTGTTTCCTCAAGGAGAGTGGTCACAGGTTTATCAGGCACAGTAGGGTTAATCCCTTCAGATGGAGGTTGGATGGCAGATTCCTCAGTGCAGACTAGAGTTTGGGGGGCTGTTTTCTCAGAACAGACCATTACAGGTTCATCTGGCAATGACTCAGCAGGATCTAGGGTTTCAATGTCCCCACTGCCATCACTATCAACCCATATGTCCCCATTCCAATTTTCAGGATCCCATTCCTTTCCAATCAGTGCCCTCTCACTTTAACAGCAGAAACCCTGCAAGGTTGAGAATTTAGTTTCTGTTGTAATTCTGTTACTCACATAATAAAACTCTGGGTCTGGTTTTCAGAGATCTCAAATCTGAGACTACATGAATTAAGACTTTCTTTTAGGGCACACATAAAAACTTTCATATCCTTCAAGCGGCACTTAAGTTGCAAATTTGAAGACTTCAGCTCATCCCTTTCTTTTATAACTGTATCCAACATATTCAGGAAAAACTAGCCAATATCATTATACCTTTTAACTCTACAAAACTCTGTTAAGGTGTCAAAAACACTCTCATTGAGAGCCTTGCATCTGGGTAGGTGTATCCAGTGGTGAAACACTGCATATCTATTGTCAACTCATACCACAGACTATCAGTACCATATTGATTACTGGATACAGTCATTAGTGCCTTTGAAGCTAATCAGAGTAGAGAGCCAATTGCAAGAAACCCAGAACCAACTCAGAAATCCCAGTTTTAAGATTCTGTTTCTCAAGAACCATTCCTGGTACCAAAGCTGTATTAGTCAGGGTTCTGTCAAAAAACAGAGGTGACAAGAGATATCTGTAAATATTATGAGATTTTATAAAATTGTCTCATGCAACTATGAGCAGGCACAAGTCCAAATTCTGTAGGGCAGGCTATAAGCTGGGAACGCCAATGAAAGTTTTCAATTAATTTCCTAGGAGAAGCTGGCTGGCTGAAGTGGAGTTGGAAATTCTCGTCTTCTGGCTGCTGAAATTATCACTTCTCCTTTTAAGGCCTTCAACTGATTGGTTGAGATATCTCATTGCTGAAGATAATCTCCTCAGTTGACTGTAGATGAGATCAGCCATAGAGTCAATCAACTTACTGATGATTTAAGTCCAGGAAATTTCCTCACAGTAACAATTAGGCCGGTGCTTGCTTGAACAAACAACTGGGCACAATTACCTGGCCAAGTTGACACATGATACTAACCATCACAGCTATATTCTTGACAAAGATGCTTAAAACAAAAGTGATTTTCTCATGAGATGAAAGCCATGTTCTCAAGCAAGGGCCTGAAGCATATTTTGTAGAAATGACTACAAATGCCATTTTTCAACAACTCTAACATTCCATAAAAATATATCCAATATGTGTATAAATAAATAACAACAGAGAAATACAGTAACCATAATGCATAAAATATTATTTAATATGGTATATTTAATTCCAAAGAAAATTTAGTTTCTATCTTTCTTCTTCATAACTCCAGCCTATGTTTTACTGCAACAGATTAGATGATGATGATATTTATCAGGTCATGAATGAGATTTATATTGATCCTGGGAAGAAATTACAACTTATCTAAATGGATAGTATGATATGGATACTTTGAAGGAATTGGTAAATGCTAAGACTGTAGGTGCATGCCCAAAAAGTCACATCTTACAAAACTCATTTTCTTCTCTGAAGGGGCAAATGGATCATGGGAATTCTGTGAACTTAATTTACTATGCCACAAAACATTTGATGATAGACCACATCAGGAGTCTACAATCTTTTCCATGTAGAAGAAAGCAATGCCACATACAGTTCTGGGGTCTCATCCTCACAGCTCCATGACCAGAAGAGAAATACCTTTCTCCGCTGGCTCCAGAAGCCGTATCCCAAAGAAGGACTCTGACTGGCCCAGTATGGATCATGTGCCTAGCTATGGCCAGAGTGCCAGGTCTGTTACCAGAAGGAAAAATGTAAAAAGATGCTGCTAAGTCAAAGATGAGAACCAATACAATACCCAAAGGGTGTCAATTAATAGAAAGGTTATAGTGGTATAAATATACTATTCTACACTTAGCCCTGTCCAGCAATTTTTTTTTTTTATTTAGTGGGAGCATATAAAGAAGTAATATTAACTAAATGTGCAGGATCTTAAGGGAAAAAAAATTTAGAGGGAGAAAGCGATGTGCCAAAACAAAGATATGTGTAAAGACCAACACCCAGCTTTAAAAAAATAATAAAACACAACAAATTGAGGACAGGAAGTGAAGAAGAAACAATTGTGTAAGATAAATATGAGTGAAGAATATTATGTGATTATCATAAACATGAATGTTGCCTCATGCTATTTTAACAGAAACATAAGATCTACAAAACAGATCACAGTTCTGGTCTACTCTGTGCCAGTCAGACCACACTAGTGTTTCAAAAATTCTGGAAGCAGCAAGCAAGAAAATACAGAGACCTGAAACTATGTCACATAAAAGTAACTTAAATACTCGCTGACTCGGAAAGTAAAAAATTTTCAAAAAGGTTTCATTGGGGAGATTTTCATGGGCACATTTGAGGAAATTTTTAAGAAGGCTCAAGAGTTTTTGAGAGCAATGAGATGTTTTGCTGTCCTCTCTTAATTTTCCATTAGCAAGCATAAAGATAGCTAGAGAGAGCTACCTTCTATGTATTCAGCTTTGTTCCAGGCAGTGGGTTAAGATATTTTCTCATTTAATGCTCACAACCATTGAATTAAGTAAATAAATAAATTCCTTGTCTACAGATGAGAAAATTAAGGTTCAGAGAGGACGGATAAACTGACCAAGGTCACAGATCTAGCAAACAGCTGAATGAAAATTTTTCCCATATCTGACTCCAAAGACCACTCTTTTTACACTATGCCAAGCTGCCTCTACAATAAAGATCCAGTTGCTGATCATAAAAATGTTCATTCCTGCAAATTATAAAATACATGCAAATTAAAATAATCTTGCAACACATTATTTTACACCTTTAAAGCAGAAAAAGATGTTTAACACTCCCTAGTGATGAGGGGATAATTAAATTAGCATTCATTCATAGTTTTGCAGACTGGCACAACTCTTGAAAAGTAATTCATCAATCTGTGTAGCTCCAGAATGTTCACACCCTTTCAACAAATTCATAAACTTCCACTCGTTAATCCTATTCCTGGCAATTTATTCCAAGGAAATTCCTCACTTGCATTAATAAGATACCCTACATTTAAGGTTACAATAAACTATGATATAAACACAAAGAGGTATATTTATGTAGCACTTTAAAAGTATATTTATGAAGGCCATATAGAAATAAGGTGGTCATGTTTTAAATGAAAATAGCAAAATATGCACAATATAACTTTATATAAGTAAGGAGTAAAAGGTAATAAGGACAAATAAAACAAAATATGTATTAAAGTGATGGTATTACGGGGGATTTAAAATTTTTTTTTTTTTTTTTTTTTGAAGTACCGGGGCAGGGAACCCAGGACCTTTCATGTGGGAAGCCAGTGCTCAACCACTGAGCCACATCAGCTCCGGGTTTTGTTTGTTTGTTTGATTGTTTTTTCATTTATTTGCTTGTTTTTGTTGTTGTTTGTTTTTAGGAGGCACCAGGGACCAAACCCAGGACCTCTGTGGGAAGCAGGCGCTCAACCATTTGAGCCACATCCACTCCCCTAATTTTTTTTTTTTTTTAAAGATTTATTTATTTACTTTATCCATTTTAAAAGCCCCCTTCCCCATTTGCTGTTTTTTGTGTCCATTTGCTGGGTAACTCTGTGTCTCTTTCCTGCCATCTCTTCTCCTCCTCCTCCTCCTCCAATCTTCACCAGGATTCGATCCTGGGGACTTCCGATGTAGGAAAGGGGTGTTCTGCTGTCTGCGCCACCTCGGCTCCTGGTTTTCGGAGCTTTCAGAGCATCTCGTCTTGTCTCTCCCGTTATGTCATCATCTTGCTGCATGGCTCCCGGGGCCTGGCGGCTCCCCGGCACACAGAGCATATTTTTTTTATTTTACCGGGAGGTCCCGGGGATCGAACCCAGGTTCCTCCATATGGCAGATGGACACCCAACCATTTGAGCCACATCCGCCCCCCATCCCCTAATTATTTTCAAAAATTTTCTTTAGCATTCACACTAGATTATTAACTGCCAAAAGCAGATTATAAAATAAATATGGCAGCATTTTAAAAATTTTCTGAGACATGCACATAAAAGGGGCCCAGCTCCTAAAGAGTTCATTATACACTTAAGGAGGCAGCATTTACATTTACAAGAAAAAAAATTGTTATTTAAAACAACAGCAACCATAGCCCTAAGAGATAAGCATCTCAGAAATAAGAGTCATTCAACAAACATTTTTAGTGTCTATTATCTGCTAGCCAGAGTTCTAATCACTGGGGCTACTATAATGAACAAAATAGAGAAAAAGTCCTGCCCTTGTGGAGCTTACATTCTAGAAGCAGAGACATACAATAAACAAAATAAATAAGTAAAATAAATAGCAATTTGATAGCAATAAGAGCTAAGAAAAAAAATAAAGCCAAGAAGATGGATAGAGAATACACAGAAAGGACGCTATTTTAAATTGTCAATGTAAGGTCTTACTGAAAAAAGACATCTGACAAAAGACTGAAAGAGCAGTGTGGATCTGGGGGAAAAAACATTCCAAGCAGGGGAACAGTTAGTGCAGAAGCTCTGAAGTAGACTGCTTGGCCAATGTGCCATAAACTGAGAAGCATAATTAATTTAAAAGTCTGCACCCACTTCCCCCTATTTTTAACCTGAAGACCATCTCAGGATCCAACTGGGGCAAGCCCCTCCCTATAAAATCCACTTCATGGTTCATCCTAAGGGTCTCATACAGCTCCAGCCTCTCACCTGACTCATTCTTTTACTTTGCAAAGCACTCAGTGGACCTGTGAAACTGAGGAAAATGAAGCTGGCCCATTCCAGAGCTTGATTTGAAAAGAGACAAAAGGTGAATTTGAAGTTTGCAGAGAAAGCTGAAGAGGAGTTAGTGGGGCAGGAGTAAAAGGAGTAGAGTTAGATATGTGAGGATATTCAATAGGAAAGAAAGGCCCAGCAACAAGCCACAGTAGGGCTGAGGCTAAGGAAAAAAATTGTCACCAAATTTTCCAACACTGGGAATGTCCAAAGAACTAAGTAAGGGAAGCGGGTGTGGCTCAGTGGATAGAGCCCCCGCTTACCATATGGGAGGCCCGGGTTCGCGTCCCGAGGCCTCCTTGTGAGGGCACGCCGGCCTGAGCGGTGCGACCTCACGGCAGGAAGCGGGTGTGGCGCAATGGATACAGCACCCGCTTACCATATGAGAGTACCCGGGTTCGCTTCCCGGCCTCTCCTTGTGAGGGCAGGCCAGCTCACGCGGCGCTGTGGGCTGATGCGGCAAGACCTCACAGCAAGAGGGAGATAAGCAGACACAGAGAAGACACGCAGCGAATGGACACAGCAGCACAAGCAGCAAGGGGGGGATAAATAAATAAAATAAATAAATCTTTAAAAAAAAAAAAAAAGAACTAAGTAAAAGCATGCCTCAATTTTAAGCTGTTCACTACACTGGGATATAAGTCCTGCCACTGTTCCCAATTTTTCAATAAAACTCTTCACAAATACCTGCTTTCTGGTTGATGATGTGGGGAAATCAAGGCAAATACCAAAGATGACAGGCTCAAGAGACAAGATGTAAGTGGGATCTAAAATACAGCAGAAGAAAAGAAGTGAAGCAAAGTGTAACTAAGAGAAAGTCAAGCTCCTGAAACTCCTTAGAAATATTTGGGTGAAGGAAGTATGTTTATAGATTGGAGCTTTCTAAAGGATGAAAGATCACCCCATAAGCTGCAAGATGTGGGTACACCCTGATGGTTAACAGATTACATTTAGTCAAGCAATGAACAGGTATAAGACAGGTACCCAGGAGGTTAAAAAGGGTGATCTTCATTGGCTAGAGTTGTTAAATACTATTTCATGGAAAGGGTAATCCTGACTGAAGCCTTCAAGAATGAGAAAAGGTAGAGAGTGGAGGATAAAGAGGGGGATATTCCAAGTATGACTAACAGCAAAATGCTCTGAAGCCAGAAACAAGTGTGGCCTGTTCAGAACAGTGCAGAAACTGGCCTATTTGGAACAGAGAGAACCCACTGGCAGGCAACAGCATGTAAGGTTAGCCGCATATGGTAAGACCAGATTGAGAAAGGCTCTGAAACCCAGGATGAGAAATCTGAACTCTATTTGACAAGCCCTGATGGAGAGGGAAAGTAAATGCTTTGCTCTGTTTTTTAAGATAACAAAATACTGTGGCAACATAGACTGTCACTTTCCCTGCCTTCTAAAATTGGCCACTGATTTCCCATTACTCATCTCATTTTATTTACTATTACTTCTATGAAGATAATGCCTCTATTCATGTTTCTCTATTCATGTCCCACATCTCCAACTCTCTGTTAAGCAATTATCTTTAAAAAGTTCTTTATCTATTCTGTATCACTTGTCTACCATAGAAACATTTTCTGAGTGTCTATACCATGACAAATACAAACTAGGAATTTCAAGATGACAGAGTCTAGACACAGTCTATACCCTCAAAAAACTCAGTCTGGAATAGGCAGAAGCCAAATGAATAAACTAGTACAGTACAGAGTGGTAATTCCTAGAGTACAGGAGTGCTTACTTAGAGTATCATGAGAGCAGAGGACAACTACATCAGTTTGGAGATCAGGAAAAGACAGAGAAAGTATCTAAGTGAAAGTGTTGACTGAGCTGAGTTAAAGGAAAAGAAATTATCAGAGGTTAGGGGGAAATGAGAGGATGAAAGTTATTACAATCAGACTGCAAAGGCTGGATGGAGCACGTCATAGAAACTGATCTAAGTAGAAGAGGAAGGCAAGAACCAGATCGTGAAAATCATTCTCTCAAGCTAATAAGTTTGTATTTTCGAGGAAGTGGAAGATTTTAATGAGGGAATAACATGATCATATTTGTGTTTATTAAAAAAAAAAAAAAAAACCTTGAGTAACAGTGGAAGATGGATTGAAGGAACACCGCAAAGCTTCCTTTTATCATAACATGCAACAAATACTTGATAAAGGCCACTACAATATTAAATTTCTCTTCAGTTATCCATTCCCATTCCCGTTCTAGACTTAGCTCACGTCCTTCATAAAGCTTTCTCTAACTCTTCACAAACACATTAATCTCTCCTTTCTCAGAACTTCTAAGGCATACCTGTCCGTATCATTCTGTCATCACCTAATACTTTGTGTTTAGCTTTCTTCTCCCTAACAAAAACTTAAGCATCCTGAGAAGAGATGTCTTATATTTTTAAAATGCATGTGTATTTTATATTTTATGTATTTATACACATACACACATATATACATATAATTATATATGCGTGTGTGTTGTGTTGTGTTGTGTATAGTTAGATAGCTACATCCCTTAGCCCCTAGCACAGCAATACAGCATTCTGAACACACGGTCCCCTTTATCCTTAAAAGATTCCACTCTTCCCCATAAATAATAAACAAAATGAAAATAAATTTTTGATTAAGCAAAACTAATCTAAGGTGAAAAAAAATTGCACAGTGGTGGTAGGTGGGGACCGAGTGGGAATGAAAACAAAGGAACTTCCTGGGGAGATGAAAATATTCCAATTTGTTCTAGTAAAGCAGGTAAAGATACAGATAAAGCAAGAATGCTGTTGGTTTTTACCGGGTAATGTGTACACAGGTCATATTACATTAGTCTGTTTACTTTGTATATGTTTGAAATTTTCCATAATAAAAGATTAAATATATACAATATATTTTATAAATATGTTATACATATGCTTTAAGTAGATTTTTAAAAATCACATTAACAAAAGTAAAAAATAACCCAGAACATTAAATTACTCATTTTCCTCATGTATGGAATATTGCTACATTATAATTTAAAGTGGTTTTGCCTACTTTATCTCTATTACCTAGCTAATTCTATAGGAATATATATTGAGACAAACCTGCTGTTAACAGCATGAAGAAAGATGGCAGAGCAGCTACAGATTCCTTAATTAAACATTAGATATTAAAATTAATTAGCCCTGCCACCAAAGATAACCAAAAGCCAGGAAAATATAGTTTGAATTTTCTAATCTTTGAACTGTGATACCATTACTGTGATACTGAAAGATACCCATTAAGATTCTGGAAGTGTAATATCTATAAAGACAGACAACACCATTCATTCAAAATAATTTAATCATTTTATCTCAGTAAAAGCTCATTCACTCATAATTTGCATTTTCCTCCCACAAAATATTTAATGGTTAAAAATATTTCCCCTACCATGCCAATGCAAAAGATTAACAACAATCTTTTGTTCAGTAAATTAACTGTTGCATAATTTAAGGCCCCAAAAAAGTTTACAAAATTTCTCAAGCAAGGATTTTTCATTTTACCATGGCAAATGGTGAAAATTATTTAAATTTTCCCCTACTCAAAACTAATCGGATAGTAGTTACCTTGAACCATATGACTGGAACCCTGGGGGCATGGGGTGTAGAAATGCTGATAATGATATGATGTTTCTTGATCTGGGCACTGATTACATAAATGTGTTCTATTTGTGAAAATTCGCTGAGCTCTACATTTTTGGCATGTGTACTTTTCTATATGCATGTTATACTTCAATTTTAAAAAACTTTTCTTAAAAATAAAAGTAAGCCAGAGCTGTTCCAACTCTTGGGGAAAAAATACCTCAGGGAAGGCTGGCCTGTCTTCTTGAGTTCCCTCCCCCACATTAAAACACCTGCCCTATGCGCTGAAGCACTTCTCTGCCAAAAAAAAAAAGTAACTCAAAAGTTATTTTACAGGCCCCAGGATGTAGTACCACACGGATGGGGAATGGTTGTGTGGGGTGTTTTTAGGGGTGTGGGCGGTGGGGAGCATGGGAATCCCTGTAGTTTCTGAGTAATATTTGGGTAATCTAGGCACCTTTATAAAATGTATATATATATATAACAAATAACATTTATGTAAACAAATGCACATATATGCATATGTATTTATATATCATTTTAC
>JAQZBX010053822.1:0-18794 GCA_029593785.1 Cabassous unicinctus | reverse complement strand
AAAAAAAAAAACATTTTATTTTGTTTTTCTTTTTAAGTATAAAACATTTACCTAAACAAGACTATAATATATTAAGCGTACACTGGAAGGAGTTCTTATTTATAATTTTCAGAATAAGAGTATTAAGATTTTCTGAATGGTCTTCAAGGGCACAGGATTTCAAAACTAACATTGTAAGCTATGATAATTACAACTGGGTCTTTCTGATGTCTCTTGTCTGCAAGTTTATTGGTTCACGCACTTTACTCACCAAGCCTTCCCCAACCTTCAATCACCCTCCATGTTTTCACATGTCAGTCCCTCTTTTGTTTCAGATATTTGTTTACTCATCCCTTTCAAGTCCTTAGCAAATAAACCTGAAGTAATACTTACCTTTCTCTAAAAAGATGCATCTATTTTCCTGAATGTATTAGGCAATACTTTTATGTTACCAATTCCTAGCATAGTCTAATGGGAAGTTTCAGATAGAATAAATCACACAAATGGAAAATATGAAAAAGCAACTTCCTGAAAATATTGATACTAATTGCTCAAGAATACATGATTTTTACTGTAGGTATTGGATCTCAGGAATATTTCTTTCCTCAAACTCTTCTAGTATATGTATTTCTATATATGATCAAGTGATATCAGGGATCCAGATGAAAACAGAGATAGAGGGAGAGGGAGAGAGATGGAAAGAGGGAGAGGAAAAGAAGGAAGAAGGAGAGGGAGTGAAAGGGGAAGGGAAAGTGAGAGGGGAAGAAGGGGAGGGAGAAGAAGAGGAGAAACTGTATTGTCTCGTCTAGTCTAGGCTTAGAAATCATATAGGGTCACTTCCACTGCATTCTGTTTGATAGAAGCAAGTCAAGAGGCTAGTTCAGAATCAAGGTGACAGTATTAAATTTTAAAATGCCATCTTAAGGAATGTGGTAAGTTGAATTATATAGTCCAATTTAGACATATTCTTAATCTTAAACCATGTCATTTTGGGTGTTAACCCAGTATAAATAAGACCTTTTGAAGATGTTGTTTTAGTTAAGAAGTGGCCCAGCTGAATGAAGGCAGGCCCTAACATGGATTACTGGAGGCCTTATAAAGAGAAGAAATCAGAAGCCAGGGCCAGAGAAGCAGGAAGTAAGCAGGAATTCAAAGAGAAAGGATAGGACATCGTCAGGTCATGACAGCAAGTAGAGATATAAGCCAAGGAACCCCAAGGAATGCCAGTGGCCAGCAACAGAATGTACAGACTTTGTAGAAAAAGCATTGCCTTGCTATGGTCTTGATTTCAGATTTCTGCTAGCCTCAAAAGTGTGAGTCAATAAATTCCCATTGTTTAAGCCAACCCATTGTATGGTATCTCCCTAAGACAAAGAACTAACTAAAAAATTAAGGCACACATATAAGCTGTAATTCTAAGTGCTATTAAAGAAATGAGAAAAGACTCCAAGAAATATTATTGTTAAGTGAACAATGAAGAAACAGATCAGTTAGGTAATATAATACTAAAGAGTAAAGAAGAGTATCTGCATTTACTTATATTTGTCTGAAGAAACTGTGGAAAGAAGCTGATAAGAGTGATCAAGGGTTGGTAAGGTTGCAGAAGGAAACTGGGCAGCTAGAGGATGAGGGAATGAGAAAGTATTTAAAATGATATTGTTTACATGTTTCAAATATTAATTTTTAAAGTGCATTGCCCTTTCAAATGTATTTGGTTATAAAATAAATATATGAAGCCACCTGGAGAAGTAATAATTACATTAATCATAGGAATACCCTTATACTAACTGCTTGAACATTTGAAAGTCAGGGATAACATCATAACATATACCTTCTTTCAGAAAGCTTTTGAATATATGGATACAGATGCCCATTAAAGAGAAAAATAATGTATTTTAACACCTGATATCATGTGTATTTTAACACATGATATGTACATTCATGTGGTTCTTTTTCCATGAACTTTTGAAGCACAAGCTGTTGTCCTTTAAAATGTAGCGTGTGCATCATTTCTGAGAAGGAAGATTCAAAGAAAAATAACCATCTGGAACTATTTCCTTCTGGTATAGAGAAAAATATGTTAATTTGGGACAAAAATTTTAACAACTGAGTTTGGAAGATATTTTGTTATGACAGCTAATATGCCAAGGGGGAGATAATGTTTCCACTTGTTTAGTGCTTATATTACATTTAACTCACGAAACAAATGCAGAGGGCACAGGTAGAAGCAATGTTTGTAAAGAATTAAATATATATTCTACATATTTTACCCCTAAATGTGATATTTTATTTCAGCAAACACAGTATGTTTTAATTTTTTATTTGCGTATTATTGTACTTGCCTATTTCCAAAAATTCTATTTAATCTGATTTATAGTATTTATACTTAGGTTGAAAATCCATTTCTTATTTTATAGAGCAATTGCGGCAAAGAATATTTCTCATCCTGCTAAAATGATAATATTTCTAAGTTGTTAATTATAATACAATCTAGCTACTTTGCCATAATTGTGTTTTTTTTTGTTTTTAAAGATTTATTTATTTATTTATTTATCCCCCCCTCCCCCTTGCTGCTTGTGTTTGCTGTGTCTATTCGCTGTGTGTTTCTTCCGTGTCTGCTTATCTCCCCCTTGCTGTGAGGTCCTGCTGCATCAGCCCACCGTGCCGCGCAGCCTGCCTGCCCTCACAAGGAGGCCCCGGGAAGCGAACCCGGGGCCTCCCATATGGTAAACGGGAGCTCTATCCATTGAGCCACACCCGCTCCCCATATAATTGTGTTTTAAATAGACTTTATTTACTTTTGAAATGAAGTGTTGAATTTCTCAAAACAATTTTAGGATTGCACACAATCTATATTAATCTTTTCCTTGTACTATTGTAGCTCTGCTCTAAATTATTATTTAAAATATGAGGCACTGTGCAATCCTAGATTTCTGTGCACTGTTTTGAGAGATATTCAGTAGAAATATTTATATTCTACACTAACCACAGTACATGTTGGATAAATACAATGCTATAGATATATAGCAGGTTATACAGTGACAAAGTAGTATTCATATTTTTAATAAGCAGAATATACATATTGATTAAGGGGAAAGAGGGATGAACCCGTAGATTTTCCATTTGTGTTCCAGAAGGCAAGTAGGAGGATCTATGAAGTGTAGAAAACAAAACATTGGACATAAATGCTCTAGACATTTCTGCCACTAAAACTAATTTTCATCTGCGAGACTCAATAGCACTGATCTCAGTTTCCTTGTTTTAACTATGAATGTAAATATTACACTGGAATTTCTCTAAGTAGCTTTTAATTTTTCTTTCTAAGGCTAGTTAAGGATTCAAAATGGAGGAAATAAATAAATTAGAAAGAAGATTGAAATAATATGACAGAAATGTTAATATAAATAATATTGTGGTTTTCTATGTAGAGCTTACTAACCATTATCTTTGTTTCATTTATCATGTACTGATTTGCATTTGATTAGTAGTGATATCACATGTGATTATAATGTTGATATCTGTGCATATCAATCAAAAGTTTGGTGTCACTGGACAAGAGTACATTATAGATATTTCTAGAATCCTCTTAACTGCTTTTCTAGCACTTATATTTTTCATCAAACACTATTGATCAAACACAATAATTACTTGTCCCCTTAGATTCAACATAAAATACATTACAGAGGATAAAAATGTTAAAATGAGGAGTGTTTAAAACAAAAGTAAATGAATTGTACACTATCTATATTCTTGAAAAATTAACCAGAGGAAGGGAATCTACTCCATTCATTTTCTGCCCCTTGAGATGATAAAAGGAGGCATATTAATTTGTCTGCAGATGTTTACAAAGTAATTTGAAATTTCATTTTAACTTGGGGAAAGACCTAGCAATGCAGAAATGAAGGAAGCTAGCTGAAAACGCAATTATTAATTGGATTTGCAGAATTGATTTAGGAGATAGGAAGGTTAGGAAGGAATTTTTGGTGATCAATAATAGGTTAAGGGAAATTAACAAAGGAACAATGTTAGAGAAAGAGGAAACATAATATCATTACTACAAGGAAGGTTAATTATTGACCCTAAAGCAAAACTGCTCTTTAGCCAAGAACTCTTATTAGCAATGAAACTAATTTATCCTTTTTGACCCATTTTCCAGAAATACCTGTGATCAAACCTGACTACTAATTAGACAATTAGGATAAAACAAGATACCCAGATTTCTCAAAGATATCATCTCATTTTCATAAGAAGACTGGGAAATTCCACAGTCATACCTTTCTGAGGGTTTAGAGCTTAGAAATAAAAATCAAAGTGTTTGAGCTGATTAAATCCAATCCTCTGTGCTGTACTTCACTGACCGCTCAACAATTGCAACAGGCTAACTACCATATTCAACTAGGCAGCATTTCTAGTGTACTATTTCAGAGAATAGATTCTCCTCTTCACATATTCTAATCCGTTAATAACTCCGAAAACATCCCCTTTGGATTCAGACAACATATTTGTTTGTCATTTATTTGGTGCATGTTTACTGTGTGACAGAGACAGTTTTAGATACTGGGACTAATGCAGTGAATAAACAGAAAAATAATGCCTATCTACAGGAAAAATTATAATCTTGTGAGAACATAAATGAACAAAATACATCTGTAAAATGTATGTTTTATTTTTTTTACATTGTGACAATTGTCATATGAAAAAATAAAATAAAGCAGAGTAGTGTAATTGTGAGTGTGGGACATATTGTCATTTTACATAGAGTAGTTCGCTAGGGCCTCCTGGAGAAGGTGACGTTTCACCAAAGACATGAAAGCGGATCATGAGCAAGCTGTGAAGAAATGTTTGGAAAGACTCTTCTAGGTGAGTCAGCAGCAAGTGCTAGGAAGTGGGAGGAAGCCTCATGTGTTTGAGGAACAGATTTTTACAAAATAATGTGGAATTTTATTATAATTTTGAGAAAGTCCTAGCAATGAGGGAAATACAGGAAGCTAGGGGAAGAGAATTATTGACTGGATTTGAGGAATTATCTAGGAGATAGGAAGTTTAGAGAAGATGTGTGTGTGTTTGAGAAAAAGGAAGAGGTCAGTGTGGTTGGAGTCCAATGACCAGTGGGGTGAGTAGAAGGAGATGAAGCCAGAGGGAGTGTGAGGGGCCAGGTCCTATAGGACCTTACAGTACTTTTCCCTAGCTTTCGCTTTGATTCTGAGGGTTTTTGAGAAGAGGTGAAACATAATCTTACTCAGCTGCTTTACTGAGTGTAAACTGAAAGGGGAGGAGGACTGATGCTATTGCTATCACCCAGAAAAAACCGACAACTTGGGGCAAGATGATAAACCAGAGGTGGTGACAAGTGGTCAGAGCTTGTGTATATTCTGAAGATAGAGCCAAGAGTATTTTCTGTAATAGCAGGTGGGATGTATGGGAGAAAGAGGTAAGTCAAAGATGATGTTGCCTTCTGGTCTGAGACCTGGAAAGATGCGTTGGCATCAATCAAGATAGGGAACACTGCAGGTAAAGTAGGATCTGGAAGGAAAACCAGGAGTCTGCTTTTGTTAAGTTTGATATGTCTATTAGATATCCAAGTGGTGATTTCAAGTAGGGAATTGGGATAGAGGCTTCTGGAGTTCATAGGAGATGACCTGGTCTGTAGATATAAAATTGGGACCTGAGTCAGCTGTTAGAATGTACTATGAATCATGGTTTTTAGATGAGACCAGGCAGGAATGAATGTCGATTAAAAAAACTGGTGATGAATGACTAAGCCATGGTCCACTCCAATAGGAAGAAACCAGGAAGATGAGGAGAAACCAGCGAAGAAACTGCTCAGGACGGGGTTGGGAAGGTGGGGGAGTGCAGGTCCTGGTCCAATTTTAACATTTGTTTCTTCAGAGTAAATTGTTACTGATTTTGAAGCTGGATTTTTTTAAAAAACGAACTTGACGTTGGCATAAATGTTCTCTTCATGACTGATCCAATCTTTACTATATATAGGACCCACAAAAAGAAACATTTTTATTGTTTTGCCAATGGCAAATGGGTGATTTTCATGGAGCTCTGAAAGGAAGACCCTAAACCAACTGTTATTTTTGCAGGTTGTCAAGAAGAAAAAGCTTGCAAACGGAGCTCATTAATTCTGGGTAATTCTAAGGCAGCCCTGATTTCAAATATTTTGTTGTCCCTATAAAGTAGCAACATTTCCCAGAAATTTAAATATGGAGTCATCAAAAAAGCATTACCCAAACTGCCTTTCACACCCAGAAATAGCACAAAAGTCTCTTGCCCCAAATGTGTTCAATGTATTGATTCATACATATGGGGATCATTTCTAGTTTCCAGTGAGCAGACAGTAGTATGATATTTAATACTGGAATAAATGTTAAAATACTCTTTCATTAAGATTGAATATTCTGTTTTTAATTACTCTTTTAATGCTGTCTCAAATGTCAGTACACAAACACACATGTATGTACACACACACTGCGCAGATTCAACGAAAAAAGAAATTAACTGTATTGTGGAACAAAATGTCAATAAATCATGAGCTTTACTTAAAAAAAAAAAAAAACCAACAAATTTGAAAGCTCTTCTGTCATGTAACCTTCAGGTTGCTTGCCTATTTGACAGTTGTCTAGAAAGTAATGGACGTATTCACAATATTTTTTTCTCTAATAAGCAGAATATAGAGAGATAAACTCAGACACACATTTCAATTTTCTAATGCATAAACCTCCATCTTCTCCCATAATTATATTCATACATTTCCCATGGCTGAAAATTATTGATGTGCTACAAGACAACAAAATATGTTTTTACTTTCTAACTAATTGAAAATAAATGCCTTATGCACAAAACAGAGTGCATCTACATGATTAATTTTAATAATGTTTTAATGCACATTATAAAAAGATTGAACACTTGTAATCAATAACAGATTTCATAAAATGAGTAAACTAGGAAGGGTCTTAGAAAACAGCTAGTTCTTACCTTTTCAAATTCTCTTAAAAGAAAAAACAGAGGACGATGATGATAAATTTCAAAACCCAATTTGACAAATTAACAGCAGACACAAACTCTGTATATCTAGCCATTATTCATTTCAATTTATCCTGACTTAAAATCCAATCATAAATGAATCTATAATATCATTTCATATTTGTACGTAAAATGACTGTTTCAGGCTGCCTTCCAAAATAATAATCTTGATTATATACAGGAGACACTTTTATTTAATAAAATTGTTTTAGAATAATTTTCAATTCACGAAAAAGTTGCAAAGATAATACAGAGTTCCCATTTATCACTCACCAGATTTCTTCCAATATCAACAATTTGTATTACCTTGGTATTTTGTTAAAACAAGTAAATTAAGAATGGCTCATTATCATTAACTAACCCCAGACTGCTGGGGAAGTTATGGACACCCTCAACAGTCATCTCCCAGCTTTTGCCTATTCACCACCTTTTCTTTATGTGCAAATATTTCAATAAGTTTCCAATTCACAGCACAGGAGAGAACTTGGGTTAATGGAACAGTCTGACCATACCTTGAACTCCAAACTGGAAACAAGCAACTTCAGCTGCTTATCAGGGCTGGAACTCTGCATAAAAATTGCCTTATACATGCCTTGTGCTCAGTAGCAGAGCTCCCTCTCCCTGGGGTTTATAAATTCCCCTCCCTCCAGCAGCACAGATTTCTTTCTCCTCTCCCACGTGAAGAGGAGTGTGCAGACTGGCAATCCATTGACCTGACACAAGGAGTTGACCTTTCCCCATTCCTTTTGGACCCTTTATGCGTGTAAGGAAAAAAATTGGTCATTTACTGAAAGTTTCTCCTGAGCCTGTGTTCCCACGACACATGGTTTAGAAACTTGTTCCATGCAGAATTTATTTGGATTTCACTCATATTTCAACTGTACCAGGATCCAATCCAGGATACCATTTAATTGTCATATCTGTTGTGACTATGATGGTTTCTCAATCTTTCCTTATTTCTCGTGACCTTGGCAATTTTGAGGATTACAGGTCAGGTGCTTTCCACAATGTCCTCATTTTGTTTTGTTTTGATATTTTGTGCATGTGATTTTTTTTTCATGGGTAGACTGGAGTTATGGGGTTTGGGGCATACAACCACAGAGGTGAAGAACTCTTCTTTTCATTTCACATGGGATACATGCTATCAACATGACTTAGCACTGATGATGCTTACTTTGACCACTTGGTTAGAGTAGTCCTTGTCAGATATATCCACTCTAAAGTTACTTTTTCCTCCTTCCCATTCTCTACTATTTGGAAGCCTGTCACAAAGTCTACTTCCTCAAAAGAGAAGGAGCCATACAAGTATTTGAAATTCTCCTGCAAAGAAGTTTTGTCTTTTCTCCTCCATTCATTAATTTATATTATAATATATTTATATCAGAGTTGATTGATGTATATTTATTTTATATTTTGGGTTACAATCTAGTGATACATTATTTACTTTATTGCTCAATTTGTTCCAGCTTTGGCTATTGAGACTCTTTCCAGTTGGCTCCTGTGTCTCTCTGACATGCCCCATCTTTTTGTTTTTTGACTACTTCCTTACTTTCTGGGACTACAAGATGCTCCAAGATCATCTTGTACTTTTCCTGTCCTAGCCCTAGAATCAGTCATTTCTCCAAAAGCTCTGAATCTTTTTATTGGAGAAATGGGTTTAGAGACTGGTATCAGAATTTTGGGGTGATCATTGCTTTTAGGGTATCACTATTTCTAGGCCCTCCCAATGCACAGAGCCAGTAAATATACATATGTATACTAACACATATATAAACACATATCTGTACTTATTTCAGTATCTATCCATATGACTCTATATTAAGCTAAACATGATTTCATATTGATATTCCCAACACTTATTTGTGAATAAGTGCCACACAATTCTTCCTAATTCTCTCCCCATTCCACCTGAAGACTTGAAATTCCTATCATGAACAACTGTCTTGCTTTTCTTGGGAGTGGCTTTTTTTTCTCCAAGATATGGGACTTTCAGTGGTAATGCCATGTCATTAGCAGGCAAACTGGGATGTTTGGTCATAACTTCCTCTCCAACATTCAGAAACATGGTTCCCGCCATCCAACATCCATTTATTTATCAAAAGACACTTTTAATAAACTGAGTTAAGGAAATTTATTACTATCACAGTAATTGAAATTTGGAGAAAGCAAGAAATTTGTCATGCTTTAAAAAATACATGTCAAAATTACATCGAAATTTAAGAAAATTTATTAATTCTGTGTTAGTCAGCCAAGGGGGTGCTGATGCAAAGTACCAGAAAGAAAGGATATTTATTTGGGGTAAAAGCTTACCTTTACAAGGCCCTAAAGAGTCCATCTCAAGTCACCATAAGAAGTACTTTCTCACCAATATTTGTTGCCACGTGTTGAAGGAAGATGGCAGGCATCTGCCTGGTCTCTCCTTTCTTCTTCCTCTTAAGGTTCCATGGGCCTAACTTCTTCTGATCTCAGCTGTAGGCTGGCATAGGTATCATCTCTCAGGACTTCCTATATCAATCTGGCATAGGGTTAGTTTCTTTCCAGGCCTTATCAGCTCAGCTGCTCTGTTCTCTTCAGCTGCAAACTATCAGGTGAATGGCTCATCTTTCGCCAGGCTTTAGCTGTTTGAGCCTTCTCTTCTCTGGCATCTGTGGTCTCTCTCTTTCAGTGTATCTTCAGTGTGTGAGTGTCCATTTACATCAGCCCACCAAGGGGGCAAAGACTCAACCCTGAGTCTCGCCCTACTGATACGGTCGAATCAAAGCCCTAATATTTTATCAAGTAAACTTAAAACCTTTGAATTTATTATGACAAAAGGGACTCACACCCAAAGGAACAGACCAATTTACAAATATAGTTTTTCTCTTTTTGGGGGATTCATAAATAATATGAAACTCCTACAAGGTCCAAGAATATTCTTAAGAAAAATAAGAAATAGATACAATGAAATTGCAGGTCACCTCTAGAAGTTTTTTTTAAATTACTATATTTATGTCTTATTAACAGTGGTATGCAATCATAAAATAGTTTATCCATATTTTCCTACTGTTTATATGTGCCTAATTAAGATTTTAGCTACTCATACACCCTCATAATATTCATATTTAATTCTTATTTGTAGATATGACTTAGATCACTATTTCTCAAAGTGTAGTCATAGATCCCAAGATACTCAAGAACTTTTTGTTGATTTTTGCACTGATGGGACGAAATTAATGATGGGTAATGGTTGTCATCCTAGTATGAGTCAAAACTGTGGCACCAAACTACTAGAAGTCATTGTATTCTTAACCAAGTTTAATTTATACAACTGCGAGTAAAACAATGCTAGTTTCATTTGAACTTCCTTGAAGAAGCAGTACATATTATTAATTTTACTAAATTTTAACACTTGATTACCTGTGTTTTAGTTTCCTGGCTACTCTCCATAGCTTCTCTTTTATTTTCTGGGTTTTGATGACATCCAGTTTCTTTCATTATGGCTTTTTCCCTCTGGCCTTCTCTCTAAGGCCTCCACTATTAGGATAAGGACACATCCTGATTTAATTGGTCATGCCTTAACTAACAATAACATCTCCAAAAGATCCTATTTATAATGCTTCACACCCACAGGAATGGATTAAGAACATTTTTTGAGGTACATAACTCAAAGCTAACACAAACTGTCTTTTATAATATTCTGTGGGAGGATTGGGAAATGCACATTAGGCATACCTGTGACATGCTGAAATGCTATAGTTGTCTTGAGGAAAAGCACTACAGAGAGTTTTTGAGTTATCTGAAAGAACTGCTCTTTTCTTTGAACCCTTTTTTCTTGAAAGAAAAATTGACATATAAACAATAGTTTTTCAGACTTGGGTATTTGGCAGCCATTTTCTCAAAGAAACAACTGACAGTGTTCATTGGCAATGATAACACGTTTACTTTTAAACAAATATCTTGGAAAACTTAGATTTGCCATTGTAAGCATGACAGCCTCTATATTCAATCTTCTGTTGAGCTTGGTGGTTATATGAATAATGAGATTTTTTGCTATTGATAATGAAATATGTCAAACATTTGGAAGGTCTTCATAACTCATTGAACAATATTTTCCACATGACCAATACATTATGTTACAAAATCATGACCACATAAAAGATCCATTCCAAGTACAAGATAAACCAGTGCATTTAATGTAACACAGCATTAAAAAAATTATTGAAATGCTTTCAGATTCACATTGCAATTAACTTTTAATAAACTACTAATTGTCAAGTTTTTGTGTAGTATTAATGAATATCCAAAATCATCTGAAAACATTAGTAAATTACTCTTTGTGGCAGTTTGAGATTATTTTATGAATCCCAAAAGGAGAAAGATTATATTTTTAAATTTATTCCTGTGGATGTGACACCCTTTGATTGAAATGAATTTCATTGAGGGTCCTTTGATTAGATTACCTGGTAAGATTGCTTTAGGGCTTTTCATTGGACCAAGTCTTTGGGCATGATTCATGTTGAGTCTCTGCCCTCTTGCTGGGTCTGATAAAAACAGACACAGAGAGACAGATAGTAACAGATGAAGGAGGCTGCCATATTTGATCCTGCCATGTGAGAAGAAAAACAAGAGTTTCACCCACAGATGAGCTGCAAGGAGAGAAGCCTACTATGAGAGGCTCAAAGAGCTGAGGCCCAGAAAAAGATAAGCCAGTATGCCTGTAGTAGTTTTATATTATTTATGAATTCCAAAAATAGATATTGGATTATGTTTGTAAACTGGCCTGTTTGCACATTAGATTGTATTGGATTCAGAGGTTTCATTTTTATTTGATTAAATAATGATTAAGGCTTTGATTGGGCCACATCAATAGGACACAGAAAAAACTACCCAACAGAACAGAGGAGTTAGTTGGAGTTTTGATGCTGGAGTTTTGATCCTGGAGCCTGGGAAGTAAACACATAGAGAAGCAGATACATGAGGAAGGAGGGAAGGATCAATTGGACACAGCAGAGGCCCTGGGAAGAGAGATGAGCCATTTGCCTGATTGTCTACAGTTGACCTTGTGGAGAGAGCAGAGGAGTTGAGCCTGGAGAGAAACAAGCCCTGGGAAGAGAGGAACCCAAGTGCTCCAACACATGGCAACAGACTTTGGTGAGAGAAGTAACTTATGCATTGTGGCCTGGTAACTGTGGGCTTCTACCACAAATAAATATACTTTATAAAAATCAACAGATTTCTGGTACTTTGCATCAGCATCCCTTTGGCTGACTAATACAATGCCCAATAACTTGCATCTGAACTTGGGAAGAATGTGGAGCAGCTGAGACGGATAGAGGAGGCCAGAAAGAGGCAAGCCCTATGCCTGGCTGCCCTCAGCTGAGCTCAAACTTCAGCAGAGATTGGCAGCCATCTTGCTTCAACACATGGAAGCTGACTTTGGTGAGAAAGCACCTCTTATGGTCCCTCAATTTGTACTTTCACAGCCTTGGAACTTTAAGCTTTTAACCCAAATAAATTCCCTTAATAAAAGCCAACCCATTTCTGGTTCTTTGCATTGGCAGCCCTTTGGCAAACTAAAACACTCTTCCTTTTGCCAACAAAATACTTGAGGCCAAAGTTTCTTTACATACTTTAACCAAAACAAAATATCATAACAAACTGAATACAGAAGCAATGATTAAAATCTTATGTGTCAGCTATTAAGGTAGATGAAAATCCAGCTGCTATCTAGTATTTTTACTAGATTTGCAAAAATAAAATATTGCTACATTTCTCACCACAGTTTCCTTTGGATAAAAAACAATTGTTTTTCATAACATTTCTTATTTATGTTAATATACAGTGGTGTTACTCTTACTAATGTAATCAATTATATTTTTAAAAATTAAAAGAATATTTTAATTTCTAAAATAAAAAATATTAACAGCTATTACTCACATAATCTAAAGCTCTGGGGCCTTGATAATTTTAGGAATATAATAGGGGTCCTAAGACAAAAGTGTTTGAGAATAGCTGCCTTAGACAAATATTTGAAAGGATAATTTTATGCATTCAGAATGATAAAAATCAATAGGAAGGAATTTTTCAGAATTATTAATAATAAAAATAGATTTGAAATGTGTTGTACTCCAGCTCAATAGTAATAATAATAATTCTCATTCTAATCTTCTGAAATTCATTAGAAGCATGTATCCTACATTTTAAAATTTAATGAATAAATAAATTTAATGAATAAAAAAAATCAATTATGACTCCACTATTTCCAAGTTAAACCCACTCCAAATCTAGAGTGGGTGCCTTTTAATTTCAAGATAGATTAAATAATGGGTGACTTGGTGTGATGATTAGGCTATTGTGGCAACTCATCCAGGTAATGGTGCCAGGTTGTTTGGTCAAGCAATCATGGGGCTATTTGTAAAACAAGGACATTCTATGGACTTTAAACATCAGTGAGTTGATTGCATAGATGGCTGATTACGTCTATAATTATCCAAGGGGATTGCCATCAGCAATGAGTGACATCTTATCAAATCAGTTGAAGGCTTTAAAAGGGGAAGTGATTTCAGCATTCAGAGAGAGAATTCCCAGCTCCACTTTGGAGCGCCAATGTCTCCTGGGGACTCATCAAGGACCTTCATTGGAACCCCTGGTTTGCAGCCTGCCCTGAGGAATTTGGACTTGTGCATTCACACAGACATGTGAGAGAATTTTATAAAACCTCATACTATTTACAGATAATCGGCTATCCTGTTTCCCTAGAGAACCCTGACTAATACACTTGATATTTTATATATGAATATATACATATGTTTATTATGCATACATACATACACATAGATATATATGATTTAGCTAAATCCTTTCTGTCTCCCTCCAAAGGCTGTTAGTAAAACTCTTTTCTGGTTGCAGACTCTAAACCGAAAAGAAACACTCAGCTTATCTGACTTGAAAACAGGAGACTATCTCTGAACAACCTTTGTAAACTTTAAATTGTTTAAAATTTAACAAAGGCCTACCAATTGCAGAGTTATGCTTTGAGAGGCATATCCAGAACATCACATTTCTTCAGGTTAATAAGCATTTAATACCCATGTTATATAAAAAGATCATACAACTCAACAATAAAAAGGCAAATGACCCAGTTAAAAAATGGACAAAAGACTTGGATAGACATTTGTCCAAAGAAGAAATACAAATGGTGAAAAGCACATGAAAAAATGTTCACCATCACTAATGATTAGGGAAATGCAAACCAAAGTTACAATGAGATGCCATTTCATACCTATTAGAATGGCCACTATTAAAAAGACAGAAAACTACAAGTGTTGGAGAAGATGTGGAGAGATAGGAACACTTATTCACGTTGATGAGAATGGTGTAGAATGGTACAGACACTGTGGAAGACTGTTTGGCAGTTCCTAAAGAAGTTGAATGTAGATTTGCCACGTGACCTGACAAAACATTACTAGGTATATACCCAGAAGAACTGAGAGCAGTGACATGAACAGATATCTGCACACCAATGTTCATAACTACATTATTCATGATTGCCAAAAGATGGAAACAACCCAGGTGTCCATCAACCAACGAATGGATAAAAAAAAAAACTGTGGTGTATACACATGATGGAATATTATGCAACTGTAAGACGAAATGAAGTTGACATATGACAACATGGATGAACCTGGAGGGCATTATGCTGAGTGAAGCAAGCCAGACACAAAAGTACAAATACTGTATGATTGTGCTATTATGAACTAGTTATCTTATGTAAACTCATGGAGTTAATTGCTAGAATATAGGTCATCAGAAAATAGAATAAGTTTAGAAAATGGAAAGCTGAGGGTTAACCTGTGCAGAATTGTCTAAAAAGGTTGTTTGTTACTCTTTGGAAATTAATAGAAACATCATAGTGTTCGAAACTAGCAGTTCTATTACATGGGCTTGACAGTGGTTTAAAGGGAAAGTCTAAGGTTATGTAGACTACTGGATGGAAAGCTAAAAAATGTAACATGGGATTGTAGACCACAGTAAAACCTTATGTGAAATATGAATATAGATAATATTGTATATATAAGACTGTTTTTCTTTGAAACTGAACAAAAGTATGTTAACGTTACAAGATGTTAATATCAGGCAAAAAAAAAAAAGCACATTATGCTAAGTGAAATAAACCAGACACAAATTACCACATATCGTATGATTCCATTTACATAAAATGTAAATATAAATCAATTTATAAAGATGGAATTAGATTAGTGGTTATGTAGGGCTGGGGAAGTATATAGGGACTGAGAGGTGACTGCTAAGGGTGTGGAGTTTTTCTTTTTGGAGTAATGAAATTATTCTAAAAATTTTTATGGTGATGAATGCACAACACTGTGATTATATTGAAAGCCACTGATTGAAAGGTACTGATTTTATGCTTTGGATGAATTGTATGGTATGCGAATATCTCAATAAAACTGCTTTTTAAAAAAAGTCCAAGAGCAGTTTTCCATGTAGTGTTTTCTCCATTTGAAATATTAACTGTGGGGGGCGGGGGGGGGTGGCATGGCAGAAGCTGCTTATAAAATCCTCAGAAGTTCTACAGAAAGTAAAATTGATAATGAAACAGAAAAAAATATTGGCATTGTACCTGACTAATGGACAGAACTTAATATATTGTTTTAATTAATACTGTCAGTTCTGTTGAATGATGAATGCTGCTAAGCACTTACTAGGAAGCAGTACATGTATTCTCCATATTTAATGTAGCAGACACTTTATTTCAAAAACACCTTGCTTCATACATACCTTATCTCATCATAAGGAGAAGGTATAAGCTGTTATAAGAGAGATAAAATTGCTTTTATTGTGATAAATGTGAACATTCTTCCACTCCAAATTGATTTGGGTTTTGGTCACATAGTTTGTTAAGAAATAACAGAAAATAATGTATACTTCTTTTAGATTGTGCACTCCAGAGGAGCATGCAGGAACTTGATAATGATGATTTTAATAGTTCTGAGGACAGAGAAAAAATTTCACAGTTATCTAATTTACAAAGCAAACTGTTACTTTGCAGGAACAACTCATTCTGGGTACAGGTCCTTCATGGGAATTTCAACTTAATGGATTCCTTACCAATCATTTCCACAATTCTAGCGGTGACCAGTTTTTAATAGCATTTTGGTTATAATAAAAGAAATCAATACAAGTGTCTGGAGACTCTGAGATTCTTTGGACTATTACTGACTTAACACATATGAAATTAAGTAATATTTCATATTACTAAGTTAATTGTTTACTAAGTCACCAATTGATTGGTCAGCTAGATTTTCAGTAGTTTTAGGCTGTGAAACCTTAAAATGAGATCATTTTGACTTCTAGTGTCTGTTTTTCCTCCTATAGAATCTAAGGTGGATTTGTTTATTACTAAATATTACTCTGCAGTAATTGGTATTCAATGGAAGTTATCATGACCAATTTTTACATAGGTACAGCAGGGATAACTTAAAGTCAGTATTGAACTTAACATATTGATTTTACAGATAAGCTCTTCACCTTTATTCCAGGACTACTTACCTTATATAGAAATCATTCATGCCCCCTGTCAAAGAACCATGGTTAAGTTAAAGATGTTTGAATAGATTTCAATATGTTTTAAATAGAGTCACAAAGAAACTTATTCTTCTTTTTTCTCCCCTACTTTCTTTCAGCAACCAGAATAAAGGTAAGAAGAATGCAAATATTTATAATGATAAATGAGATTTGATTATATTTCCTTCCAAACAAGGATCTGTCGACTACATTTTGTGGAATGATCAGCTTCAAGGAATATTTTCTTCTTTGTATCTTTATAAGCATATCACCCAACCTTAAGTGTAAAATGAGGTTAAAGGTCAACACCAACCAAATGCTCATTTCTTTGCAAAATATGTTCTTATTGCTTATTTACTTTTCCACAGTTGGTTGACTCTTGACTGATTGTGTAACACTGCTGACCTTCACAGCAAGGTATCCATTTCATAATTACCTCTTTGAAATCTGAAAAACGATCCCATCTCCTGAATGAAAACCAGATGGAGATAAAAACTCATGATGAAAGAAATAAATATTTACAGAGGAAAAACTCTTAGGTGTGTGAGGAAAATACTACTCATGTGCATTAGAGCACCCTTTTAGACTAAATTTACATTGTATTTTTTTAACAAATCAATTTTATTGACACATATGGATAAACCATACAATTTATCCAAAGTGTACAGTCAATGGTAGTTGGTATAATCACATAGTTGTGTGTTCATCACTTCAATCATTTAAAATATTAAAGCATTTAATCATTTCAATAATAATAATAATAAACCCAAAATAAACAAACAAGAAAATTCCTCACCTCTCAATCCTGTTTCCCCTGCTGTACATAGCTGCTATTTCTGGCTATTCTTGCACAATTATTTGTTTATTAAGCAGTTTTATTGAGATATATTCACATACCATATGATGTAAGAAGGCTGAGTTTCCCTCTGGGTATATGTGAATTCAAGAAGTTTCAAAGAACCAGATGGTTTTATCACTGGGTCCAATTAGGACTATTAACTTTACATTACTGCTGAGATGTGAAATGGGTATGTGTAGCAGTTTGGCATTATTTCTGAATTCCCAAAATATATATTGGATTATGCTTGTAAACTGGTCTGTTCCTCTGGGCATGATTAAATTATGATTAGGACTTTGATTGGGCCATGTTAGTAGGGCATTGAGTCCCCACCCCTTGATGGGTGGGAACTCACAGATAAAAGACATGGCAAACACAGTGTTGGAGTTCTGATGCTGAGTGTTTGAGCTGGAGCCCAGGGAAGTAAATACACAGAGGAGCTTGGTCTTGAGGAAGGAGAGAAGGCCCAGGAAAAGAGATGAGCTGTTTGCCTGATAGTCTACAGCTGGCCTTGTGGAGAGAACAAAGCAGCTGAGCCCAGAGAGAATCAAACCCCAGGGAGAGAGAAAAAGCCTAGAGAGCCTGACCATGGAGCCTTAAGAAGAAGAGGAAGGCTGAACGTCTGCAACCATCTTGCTCCAACATGTGGCAACAGCCTGGTGAGAGAAGTAAATTATGCTTTATGGCCTGGTAACTGAAAGCTTCTACCCCAAGTAAATACCCTTTATAAAAACCGACCCTTTTCTGGTATTTTACATCAGTACCTCCTTGGCTGACTAATACAGTATGTTAGGAAGATGAAATCTCAATAAACAGAATATGTTAGGAAAGTAAGAGACATTGCTGATGATGTGAATTTCTTAAGGCAAGTTGGTATGATCTTGGGGGTGCTGGGGGAAATGGAAAGTCTTATATAACAGGATAATAATGTTAGATTTAAAAGTAAAGACAGGGAAGAAAATATGTCAGTATTTAAAAATGTGAAAAAAAGTAAAGCAATTATTATTGTGCTGAATACATTCCAACAGGGTAGCTAATATTTTGTATATTAATACTGAATTGATTTTTATGCAAGTTTATAACAATGGTGTATTAGTCTACCAAAGGGATGCTGATGCAAAATATCAGAAATCTATTGACTTTTATAAAGGATATTTATTTGGAATAAAAGCTTACAGTTCCAAAACTGTGAAAGCCCAATTCAAGGTACCATAATAGGTGCTTTTCTCACCAAAGTCAGCTATCATGTGTTGAAAGAAGATGGCGGCAAAACTCTGTGAGGTTTCAGTCTTCCCCTCTAGGCTTCCTCTCTCAGGCTCAGCTGCTCCACTTCTTCCTGATTTCAGCTGCAGACTGGCAAAGGGCTTGTCTCTTAGGGCTTCCT
>JAQZBX010053821.1:0-18799 GCA_029593785.1 Cabassous unicinctus | reverse complement strand
TTTTTTTTTTTTTTTTTTTTGCCATTTGTATTTCTTCTTTGGACAAATATCTATTCAAGTCTCTTGGCCATTTTTTAATTGGGTCATTTGTCTTTTTATTGTTGAGTCGTAACATCTCTTTATATATCCTGGATATTAAACCCTTATCGGATATGTGATTTCTAAAACTTTTTCCCATTGAGTTGGCTGCCTTTTCACCCTTTTGACAAAGTCCTGTGGGGTGCAAAAGTGTTGAATTTTGAGGAGGTCCGATTAATCTATTTTTCCTTTTGTTGCACGTGCTTTAGGTGTAAGGTCCAAGAAACCACCACCTACTACAAGGTCTTAAAGATGTTTCCCTACTTTTCCTTCTAGTAGTTTTATGGTCCTGGATTTTATATTCAGGTCTTTGATCCATTTTGATTTGATTCTTGTATAGGGAGTGAGATAGGGGTCCTCTTTCATTCTTTTGGTTATAGATATCCAGTTCTTCCAACACCATTTGATGAAGAGATCGTTTTGTCCTGTTAACATTAACTTGGTAAGTTTGTCAAAAACCAGTTGACTGTAGAGGTGAGGGTTTAATTCTGGATTCTCAATTCTATTGCACCTATCAATGTGTCTATCTTTTTGCCAGTACCACGCTGTTTTGACCACTGTAGCTTTGTAATATGTTTCAAAGTCAGGCAGTGAAATTCCTCCCACATTGCTCTTCTTTTTTAGAATGCTTTTGGCTATTTGGGTGCACTTTCCCTTCCAAATGAATTTCGTAATTGCCTTTTCTAATTCTGTGAAGTAAGCTGTTGGGATTTTGATTGGTATTGCATTGAATCTATAAATCAGTTTGGGTAAGAGTGACATCTTCATGATATTTATTCTTCCAATCCATGAACATGGAATGTCTTTCCATTTGTTTAGGTCTTTTTAAATTTCTTTTAGCACTGTATTGTAGTTTTCTGCACATAGGTCTTGTACTTCTTTGGTTAAATTAACTCCTAGGTATTTGAGTCTTATTGTTGCTATTGAAAATGGAATTTTCCCCCTGACTTCCTCCTCAGATTGTTCAGTACAGTGTGCAAAAACATTAGTGATTTTTGTGTGCTGATCTTGTATCCTGCCACTTTGCTGAACTCATTTATTAGCTCAAGTAGCTTTATCATAGATACTTCAGAATTTTCTAAGTACAGGATCATGCTGTCCGCAAACAGTGAGAGTTTTACTTCCTTTTTTCCATTTTGGAAGCCTTTAATTTTTTTTTTTTTTCTTGTCTAATTGCCCTAGCTAGAACTTCTAGTACAAATTGAATAACAATGGTGACAATGGGCATCCTTGTCTTGTTCCCGATCTTAGAGGGAAAGCTTTCCACCTTTCCCCATTGAATATGATGTTAGCTGTGGGTTTTTCATATATACCTTTTATCATATCGAGGAATTTTCCTTCTATTCCTATCTTCTGAAGCGTTTTTAATTAAAAAAGGATGCTGGATTTTGTCAAATGCCTTTTCTGCATAGATTGAGATGATCATGTGGTTTTTTTCCTTCAGTTTGTTAATGTGGTATATTACGTTCATTGATTTTATGTTGAACCAGCATTGCGTACCAGTAATAAATCCCACTTGGTCATGATAAGTCTTTTGATATGCTGTTGGATTTGATTTGCAAGTATTTTGTTAAGAATTTTTGCATCTTTGTTCATTAGAGAGATTGGGCTCTAACTTTCTTTTCCTGTAGTATCTTTATCTGGCTTTGGAATTAGGGTTATGTTGGCTTCATAAAATGTTTTGGGTAATTTTCCCTCCTCTTCCATTTTTTTGGAAGAGTTTAAACAGGATTGGTGTTAATTCTTTTCAATATGCCTGGTAGAATTCACCTGTGAAGCCAACAGGTCCTGGAATTTTTTTTGATGACGGATTCAATCTCCTTAAATGTGATTGGTTTGTTAAGTTCTTGTATTTCTTGTAGTGTCAGTGTAGGTTGGTTGTGCATTTCTATGAATTTGTCCATTTCATCTAGGTTCTCTGGTTTGCTGGCATAGTTTCTCATAATATCCTCTTGTGATTCTTTTTATTTCTGTGGGGTCAGTTGTAACGTCCCCCCTTTCATTTCTGGTTATATCTATTTGCATATTCTCTCTTTTTTTCTTTGTTAGTCTAGCTAGGGGTTTGTCAATTTTATTGATATTCCCAAAGAACCAGTTTTTGGTTTTGTTGATTTTCTCTCTATATTTTTTGTTCTCAATTTCATTTATTTCTGCTCTAATCTTTGTAATTTCTTTTCTTCTGCTTGCTTTGAGATAGGTTTGCTGTTCTTTTTCTGGTTTCTGTTGTTCATTTAGATCTTTGAGATTAGCTCTTTCTTCTTTTTTAATATAGGCATTTACGGCTATAAAATTTCCCTCTCAAGACTGCCTTCGCTGTATCCCATAAGTTTTGATAAGTTGTGTTTTCGTTTTCATTTGTCTCAAAATATTTACTGATTTCACTTGCAATTTCTTCTTTGAACTACTGATTATTTAGGTGTGTGTTGCTCAGCCTCCACACATTTGCGAAATTACTTTTCTTCTATTATTGATTTCCAATTTCATTCCATTATGATCTGAGAAGATGCTTTGTATAATATCAATCTCTTTATATTTATTGAGAGCTGCATTGTGCCCTAACATGTGGTCTATCCTGGAGAAAGATCCATGAGCACTTGAGAAGAATGTATAACCCACTGAATTTGGATGTAGTGTTCTGTATATGTCTGTTAGGTCTAACCCATTCATCACACTGTTCAAGTTCTCTGTTTCTTTGTTCATCTTCTGTCTAGTTGTTCTATCCAATGATGTGAGTGGTGTACTGAAGTCTCCAACTATTATTGTAGAGATATCTATTTTTCCCTCCAGTTTTGCCAGAGTTTGTCTCATGTATTTTGGCACACCATGGTTAGGTGCATAGATATATATGACTGTTATATCTTCCTGGTGGATTGTCCCTTTTATTAATATATAATGGCCTTCTATATCTCTTATAACTTTTTTGCATTGAAAGTCTGTTTTGTCTGATATTAGTATAGCTACCCCTGCTCTTTTTTGGTTACTCTTTGCACGAAGTATCTTTTTCCAACTTTTCACTTCCAGCCGTTTTGTATCCCTGGGTCTAAGGTGAGTTTCTTGTAAGCAGCATATGGATGTCTCATGTTTTTTTATCCATTCTATCAGCCTGTATCTTTTGATTGGGGAGTTTAATCCATTCACATTCAATGACATTACTGTAAATGCATTATTTACTTCCACTGTTTTATTTTTTGGTTTTCGTATGTTATATATTTTTGTCTGTCATTTTACTCTTTTGTTTATCCTTTCTGGTACTTTTTTTTCTATACTCTATTAGTCAGCCAAAGGGGTGCTAATGTGAAATACCAAAAATGGATTGGTCTTTACAAAGGGTATTTATTTGCGGTAGAAGTCCACAGATACCAGGCCATAACGCGTTAAGTTTCTTCTCACCAAAGTTCATTGCCACGTGTTGGAGCAAGACAGCTGCTGACGTTTGCCAGGGTTCAGGCTTCTTGGGTTCCTCTCTTCCCAGGTCTGCGTTTCTCTCTGGGCTTAGCTCCTCTGGTTCCTCCACAGGTCAGCTGTAGACTATAAGACGAATGGCTCACTTCTCTTCTCCTGGGGCCTTCTCTCCAACATCAAAACTGCTTCTGAAAAACTGCTTCACCTCTGTTTTTGTCTTGCCTTTTATATTCAATTCCCCACCCACCAAAGGGGTGGGGCTCAACGCTTTACTGATGTGGCCCAGTCAACGCCTTAATCATGACTTAATCATGCCCGGATTAACAGATCAGTTTACAAGCATGATCCAATTATATTTTTGGAATTCATAATTACATCAAACTGCCCAACTGCAACACTTTCCTCCAAGCCTCTCTATCCTGTCTTTTTCTTTCAGGTTCTAAGGATTCCTTTAATATTTCCTGCAAAGGTGGATTCCTTTTCACAAACTCTCTTAGTTACTGTTTGTTTATGAATATTTTATGCTCACCTTCATATTTGAAGGACAATTTTGTGGTATAAAGAATTCTCAGCTGGCAGTTTTTCTCTTTCAATATCCTAATTGTATCATACCACTGTCTTCTCACCTCCATGGTTTCTGAAGAGAAATCTGCACTAAGTCTTACTGGATGTCCCTTGTACGTGATAGTTTGTTTCTCCCTTGCTGTTCTGAGAATTTTGTCTTTTATCTTTGATATTTGACATTCTGAATAGTATGTGTTTTGGAGTAGGTGTATTTGGGTTTATTCTGATTGGGGTATGGGGTGGATCTTGGACATGTAAATTCATTTCTTTTGTGAAAGTTGGGAAATTTTCAGCTATTACTTCCTCAAATACTCTTTCTGTCCCTTTTCCCTTCTCTTCTCCTTCTGGAACTCCCATGAGATGTATGTTATTGCATTTCTTGTTGTAGTTAACTTTCTGAGCCCCTGCTCATTTTTTTCCATTCTTTTCTCTCTGTGTTCTGTTCTCTCTTCAAATTTAGATGTTCTGTCTTTGGTATCACTTATTCTTTCTTCTATCAATTCAAGTCTGCTGTTGTATGCCTCTAATGTGTTTTTTATCTCACCTGTTGTGTCTTTCATTCCCATGATCTCTGTTATTTTTCTGTTCAGGATTTTAAATTGTTTGCGCTTGCTCGACATCTTCTTGATGTCACTTATCTCTTTAACCATATTGTCTTTCAACTCATTTATTTGATTTTGGAAATTTGGGCTCATGTCGCTGATTAATTCTCTCAAATTGTGTCTCTTGTGGGCTTTGATATATTCCTTTTCTTGGGCCCTGTCTTCTATTTTCTTAGTATGAGTCATAATTTTTTGCTGATGTCTAGGCATCTAATTAGGATGTAGTTTACTCAGATGCTCAATTTCTTTCTCTTTTGTAGGGATTTAGTGGCAGGAGGCTGTGTGTTACCACTGGTCTTTGATTCTTGGCTCAACCTGGATTGTTAAGATTGTCACTGGTTGTTGCTCAAAACTGGGCACTGGACCCAGTAACTGGTTGTAGACTTGCTTCCTAGGGCCTTGGGGAGGGAGGTTATAGAGGTCAGAAAAAAAGCCTCTCCTAATTTTTAAAAAGTTTCTTGCAGGCACTTCCTTGGTCTGCCAGCAGATGGTGTTCTTTGGCAGCTTTCCATTCAGTGCCTGGACAGAGTGTATTTGTTGTAACACAAAGTGGATCAATGTGATAGAGCTTCTTGTCTAGAGGCTAGGAGCCTTGTAATTCAAACTTTCTCTGAGACAGTTCTCCAGTCTTCTCTGGCAGCCCCCTCCTGTTTCCTGGCTAGGAAATATTTCCACTCCCCTCTGAGTCCTCAACAATCATTCCCAGTTAGTAGAGGAGATTTGGAGGGTCGTATATCTTTAGCCCCTTGCCGGCTCCCAGGGCAAACCACCATGTGGTCCCACCCAGCCTGGAAGGGATGCTGGGACACAGCAGACCAAATTTGTGGGTCAGAAGCTAAGTCAGCCTTAGGTTGTATCCTTCTCTCTTCCCTTTCCTGGGTTGGTAGATCCTTGGAGCCCCCTTTGTCTGCAGCGACAGGCCCAGAGGCCTGAGAATTCTGAAGTGTCTTTAGTGTGGGGGATGGTGCCAGCAGCGGCAGTTGCTGGTTTCAACTCACAGTTCTGTTGTCGCAATTTCCCTCCTTTGTCCTTTTCTCCTCTGGGTGGCATCCAGCCTTTGCCTGGTGTCCTAAACCCTAGATCTTTTTCTAGGTTGTTTCAGCCTGTCCTCCTGCTATTTTTCTTGAGGAGAAGAGAGTCCCATGTCTTTCTAGTCTGCCATCTTCCCAAAGCCCCTAGGTATTATTATTATCCCCACTTTATAGATAAGGAAACTGCTGCACAAAGAATTTAAAGTAACTTACCTAAGGCCACACAGCAAGTAAATGGTGAGGCCAGGATATTAGGTAGGGGATTCTTTTTAAAGTGACTTTTAAGTACCTTCACTTTCTGTATCAAAATCAGTGCAATGCAATCTAAATGACAATGAGATATCTCACACTGCATAGAATAGCCATTATTAAAAAAACAGAAAACATTATATGCTGGAGAGGATGCCGAGAAATGGGAACATTCCTTCACTGTTGGTGGGATTGTAAAATGGTACAGCCTGTGTGGAAGACAGTTTGGCAGTTCCTCAGGAAGATAAATATAGAACTGTGGTATGATTCAGTGATTCCTCAACTAGGAATATATTCAGAAGAACTGAAAACTGTTAGATGAAGAGACATCTGCACACTGATGTTCATTGTGGCATTATTCACAATTGCCAAAAGATAGAAACAACCCAAGTGTCCATCAACCAATGAATGGATAAGCAATATGTGGTATATACAAATGATTAACTACTAGGCTGCAGTAAGAAGAAATGAAATTGGGACACATGATAACATGGATAAATCTTGAAGACATTATGCTAAATGAGGTAAGCAAGACCCAAAAGACAAATATTGCATGGTCTCATTAATATGAACTAAATATGAAGAATAAATGCATGGAGTTAGAACCTAGAGTATAGGTTATTAGGAGATAGGAAGAGGGCTGAAAAGGACTACTGATGCTTAATGTATGTACAAGTTTTAATTAACTTCACTGTAAAAATGTGGAAATGGATGGAGTTGACGGTAAAACATTATAGTGAGTAGCAGCTGGCTTGTAAATGGGAATGTGGCTGGAAAGGGTAGTCCAGCGAAGTAAATATCAATTGACAGAAAGCTAGAGAATAACCTGGGGACTGAATAACACAGTGAACCCAGAGGTGGTTGAGAATTGTGGTTGATGGTACAGACGCAAGAATATCCTTCTGTGAGCTAGAGCAGATGTACGTCACTATTCGAGGGTGGTAGGAATGTGGAGAAGCATGGTGTAGCAGTTTTATATTGTTTATGAATTCCAAAAATAGATATTGGATTATGTTTATAAACTGGTCTGTTCCTTTGGGCATAATAGATTGTATTAACTTCAGAGGTTTCATTTTTGCTTGATTAAATTATGATTAAGGCTTTGATTGGGCCATGTTAGTAGGATGTTGAGTCCCTGCCCCTTTGGTGGGTGGGGAGTCACTGAGAAAACTCCATGGCAGAGGAGAGAGTTTGAGTTTTGATGCTGGAGCCCTGGGAAGTAATTACACAGAGAAACAGATACATGAGGAAAAAGAGAAGGCTCTATTAGACACAGCAGATGCCCTGGGAAGAGAGATGAGCCATTTGCCTGATAGTTTACAGCTGCCCTTGTGGAGAGAGCAGAGCAGCTGAGCCCAGAGAGAAACAAGCCCTGGGGAGAAAGACGAGCTTTATGCTAACCTACAGCTGAGAAAGGAAGAAGCTGGAACCAGGGAGCCTTAAGAGGAAGAAGGAAGGCTGAGCCCTTGCAGACATCGCCCGCCATCTTGCTCCAACATGTGGCCAATGACTTGGGGTGAGAAAGTACCTCTGATGGTACCCTGAGTTGGACTCTTTAGGGCCTTGTGACTGTAAGCTTCTATCCCAAATAAATACCCTTTATAAAACCCAACAGATTTCTGGTACTTTGTATCAGCATCCGTTTGGCTCACTAATACACATGGGAAAAATACAATTGGTGTGAGCTATGGACTGTGGTTAATAGCAATACTGTAATATTCATGCGTCTATGCAAAGATGTACTGTGTTGATAATGGGGGAATATGGAAAAAGTGTGCCAAATGTATGCTATGGACCATGGTTGTTGGTAACAGTCTTATGATATTATCTCATAATCTGTTACAGATATCCTACCAAAGTGTGGAACATCGGTGAAGGGGTGTTGTATGGGAATTCTACACATGTGCAGAATTCACAACTTCTGTAATAAAAATAGTTTAAAAAAATAATAGGGTGGGTTGGAGGGAAAATACACCAAATGTAAGATATGGACTATAGTTAGTAGTAAGATTTTGACAATATTCTTTCATAATTTGTAACAAATGTTTCACAACAATGCAAGGTGTTGGTGGTAGGCTGATGTATGGAACTCCTGTATGATGTTATGCATGTTTGTTTTGCAAGTTCTCAACTTTTACTATATACTTATTGCTTATGTATGTTCATGTATGAATGATATACTTCAATAAATTTAAAAAAATCAGTGCAATGTGATTTATGTTTTTTGAGGGGCGGGGTTATCTCTGTATTATTTCTTCAGATTTCAGCATGCAGAATCCATAGTTTTCCTTCCTGCTATTGTAAATATCTATGAGAATCAATTGCTGTTTACTATTTATTTATTTATTTCTCCCCACCCTCTTGTTGTTTGCACTTGCTGTGTCTGTTCATCTTCCTTGTTTCTTTTAGAGGCACCAGGAACCAAACCCGAGACTTCCGATATGGGAGGAAGGTGCCTAATTGCTTGAGCCACCTCTGTTCCCTCCTTTGTTGTGTCTCTCATTGTGTTTTTCTTCTGTCTCTTGTTGCATCATCTTGTTGCATCAGCATGCTGTGCCTGCCTGTTGTGCCAGCTCAGTGTCTTGCTCATCTTCTTTAGGAGACACCAGGAACCTCCACTCCCTGCGTTGTTGTGTCTCTCATTATGTTTTCCTCTTGTGTCTCTTGTTGCATCAGCTTGCTGCACCTGCCTGTCGCACCAGCTCGCTGTCTCCTTTAGGTGGCACCAGGAACTGAACCAGGGACCTCCTATGTAGTAGATGGGAGCCCAATTGCTTGAGCCATATCTGCTTTCCTGCTGTTTACTTTTTAATGTAAAAGACAAACATCTAAAATCCCCATCTAATTTATTCTGTTAAAAGGACAGGCTTTAGATTATAGAAGTGCAAATGATTTGACATATCTTACCTGTGTTCTAGGATCAGGGATAGACCTTATGTTGAGTGAAGCAAACCAGGCACTGAAGGACAAATATTACATGACCTCACTGATATGAATTAAATAAATGGAAAAGACTCATAGAGCTAAAGTCTGGAAGATAGGTTTACAGGAGACAGAAAGGGAGAAAGTTGCGAGTCAATGCTCATAAGGGCAAAAATCTATGGTAAGGTAGAAGGGTGTAGTTGTGCAGTGGATGGACATAACAGTGGTGCAGTGATGCTGTTGAGCTAGGTGGTGCTGGTCTGTGAGGGGTTAGGGTGGGGAGGGTGGGTTGGACTGTCCATGGAACAGGGGGAAGGTTTGGGGGAGGGAGCAGGTGAACTATGAGGATTTGCGGGTATGTGGTTTAAATTATAACGTTGGGTATGTTCTTTTGGTAAATATGGCAGGGGAGGGTTACTGGTTTAAATGTGGGGGGCATGCAGGACAGGGTGAACCTGGGGCAGGCTTCCAGACAGTGTGTACTGTTCATCTTGTGTTGTATCAGTGGGTGGAGACTCACATAATGAGCGGGAAGGTTTTGGACTCCCAGCCTGGAGAGTCCTGCTATGATCTCAAATAGAGGGGCAGGAGTCTCTTGAAAGCATAGGCAGTGCCTAATAGGGGAGGACAAGTGCTCAATGTTGTTGCAAGTAACTATGAATCTTGTCCTTCAATGAGTTAATCTTGGTGGTTACCGTGGGTCCTGAGGGGAGGGGGAGGGAGGAGTGGAATGGAACGAACATGGGGCATTTTGGGAGTGATGGAATTGTTCTGTATGATCTTGCAATGAAGGATACAGACCATGTTAAACTTCTCCAAAATCTATGAAAGTGTACAGTCCAAACTACAGACCATAGTATAGGGTATTGACCATGGTTAGTAGAAATGTTTTAATGTTTGTACATCAATTGTAGTAAATGTGCCATACACAAG
The DNA here is from genome assembly GCA_029593785.1 of Cabassous unicinctus. Taxonomy (NCBI): domain Eukaryota; kingdom Metazoa; phylum Chordata; class Mammalia; order Cingulata; family Chlamyphoridae; genus Cabassous; species Cabassous unicinctus. The sequence goes on along the minus strand of JAQZBX010053821.1, from coordinate 9,018 downwards.
TAAAATGTTATTAATAGAGAAGAGGGGGAAAGGGAGAGGAAGTTGGGTATATGGGAATCACCTATATTCTGTATGTGACTTTTCCATAACCTAAAACTTCTTTGAAGACAGAATGGAAAAAATAAAGACACTGGGGGAATAAATGGAAGAGGATGTCACTCTACATAAGGGATGGCAGATCTTGCAGTGATTAAAGACATAATGTCAAAAATTTTTTTTTAATTTTATATTTTTAAATTTCTTTTTATTATTTCAAACTTTTTAAAAATTTTTGTATTTTGTCATTTTAAAAACTATCATTATTATATCATTTTCCTATTAATTGTATTCAGTTATTTTGTTGGCATCAATTTTGGGGAGGTTTTGGATTGCAGGGGGGTTACAGCTATAGCAGGGGAGGATAATTGATGCAGGGTGTCAGAGATGGGGGATGCATGGGACAAGGTTCACCTGGGGCATACCTATAAGGTATATGAATGTGTTCAAATGTTCACGGGGCATTGTCACAGTGGGTGGAGACTCACACGATAACCAAAAGAATATCAAATTCTCATCCTGGGGAGCTCTGCCACATTCTCTAATGGGACAGCAAGAATCCCCTGAGTACAGAGGCAGTGACTAGTGAAGGAGGATGGACCATTGACAGGTCCTTAATAGTGATGACTATACTTATGAACCTTTACTTTTGAAATTGAAACTTAGTCTAGTTTTATAGGTTGCCTAAGAGTTACTTCCTGAGAAGTAACACATTGTTGCTCAAATGTGGCCTCTCTCTAAGCCAAACTCAGCATATAAGTGCATTACCTTTTCTCCAGTGTGGGACATGACTCCCAGGGGATAAGCCTTCCTGGCACCGAAGGATTACTACCAAGCACCCACTAGCAATGCAACTGGAAAAAGACCTTTACCAAAAGGGTGAAAGAGTAAAGACAAATGAGTTTATATGGCTAAGAGACTTCAGAGTGAGTGGGGAGGTCATTCCAGAGTTATGCTTATGCATGTCTCAGCAGGATCTCACTGACTGCCAAAGTAAAGATTGCCTCAAATAGCAGGGCTCCTGAGGGCTCTGGAGACTTCCAGACACTACAGGCAGGGCAGACAGCTCAGGAGTTTGGTGCCCTGCCAGCGGGCCCTACTTTGGAATTTATGTTCCCCAATGTGACAGAGTTGAACTTAGCTGTGGCTTCCCTACACATGGCTCTTGTGCCCCTTCTATTTGAACCTATAGTTTGTGCTAGAGTTAATAGGAGTATGTGCAAGAGACTTAAATCTTTGGGTTTTCCATGTGCCAGTTGGGCCCTGAATCTCAACATAGTTGCAACACCTACTTTTCAGTTCACTGGACTCACCCAGGACAAGTAACAAGGAGATGATGATGGACAATGACCATCTCAAGGAACAGAAAGTCTGCAATTGCAAGCAAGACAGTCCCATAGGATCTAAGTCCCCTCTCAAATAGAGGCAGAGTAGGCATCACCATCCCAGAATCCACAGGACTGGGGAATGAACGATGGACTAGAGTAGACTTGCTGTTATTCTACTATAGCCTTATTGTGATTATAGCAATGGGGAACTTTTAACATTGATGTGGAGGTAGTGGCCACTGGAGGTTCTGAGGGGAGGGAGAGGGAAAAATAGCTGTAATTTGGAGGCATTTTTGGGACTAGGGAATTGTCCTGAATGGCACTGCAATGACATATTCAGGCCATTATATATCTTGTAATAACTTACAAAAATGTGCATGAGAAAGTGTAAACTACAATGTAAACTATAATCCATGGTTAGTGGCAAGGCTTCAAAATGTGTTCATCAAATATAACAAATATACCACACTAATGAAGGACGTTGTTAATGTGGGAAAATGTGGAAAGGTTAGGGAGTGGGGCATATGGGAATCCCCTATATTTTTTATGTAACATTTATGTAACCTAAGTATCTTTTAAAAAAGAATAAAAAAGTATATTAAAAAGAAATCAGTGCAATGTGATTTATGTTTTTTGAGGGGCGGGGTCATCTATATTATTTCTTCAGATTTCAGCATGCAGAATTCATAGTTTTTCTTCTTGCTATTGTAAATATCTATGAGAATCAATTGCTGTTTACTTTTAGTTTTTTTTTTAAACTAGAGACTGTCTGCCCAGACAGCTTTCTTTTTTTTTTTAAAGATTTATTTATTTTATTTATTTATCCCCCTCTTGCTGCTTGTGCTGCTGTGTCCACTCGCTGCGTGTCTTCTCTGTGTCCGCCTATCTCCCCCTTGCTGTGAGGTCTTGCCGCATCAGCCCACGGCACCGCTCAAGCCGGCCTGCCCTCACAAGGAGGCGCCGGGAAGCGAACCCGGGGCCTCTCACATGGTAAACGGGTGCTCTATCCATTGCGCCACACCCGCTTCCTGCCGTGAGGTTGCTGCATCAGCCCACTGCACCGCTCAGGCCGGCGTGCCCTCACAAGGAGGCCTCGGGACGCGAACCCGGGCCTCCCATATGGTAAATGGGGGCTCTATCCACTGAGCCACACCCGCTTCCCTGCTGTTTACTTTTTAATGTAAAGAACAAACATCTAAAATCCCCATCTAATTTCTTCTGTTAAAGGTACAAGCTTCAGATTGTAGAAGCGCAAATGATTTGACATGTCCTACCTGTGTTCTAGCATCAGGGATAATTCCAAGTCTTCAGTCAGTAAGGGAGATCCAAAGGTCCATATAGCTTAAGAGATTCTGAGTATTGATTTACTCTTTCATTCAGAACATGCTGGACAAAACCCTTTATTTTTTTTAAAGGAGGTACTGGGGATTGAACCCAGGACCTCATACATGCGAAACAGGCACTCAACCACTCAGCTACACCCCCTGTGCAACAAAATCCTTTTAAAAACCAAATCTGATGGTTTCACATTTGAGTCTAAATCTTAAACATGTCCCAAATTAGGAAAAGTAGTTTATTAAATTTTGTATATATTATAGAGAGAGCCCAGTAAAATGGTTTGTTTTTAAAGCATCTAGAGTTTCTTTCATCAAACAATGTTTGAAAATTGCTTCTCCAAGCTCTAGTGGAAATCTTTCCATAGCTTCTTTAGGAGTGTGGTAGATCTTACAATGCAAGGCTGGTCCTATTCCCTAATTAGGTAAATATGATAGAATGAAAACGTGTTCACTGACACAGGGTCAATAGCATTATTTAATTTATCTTAAGAAAAAAATATATCAGGGAAGAATTGCCTCTTTAAATTCATAATCGCATTAAAATCTTAGAAATTTACTTCTTTATCACCACTTCTACATCAATAAGCACCACACATAAAAAAACTAATGGATAATCTAAAGCTTCTTTCAAAAACAAACAAACAAACAAAAAAGTAATGGAAAACAACAACAAAAAACTAATTGAATGCAATACTGGAAGTTCAGTCCTTTCTTCTTCCATCTCCTCCTCTTGACCCTAGCCCAGAAGAAAAACCTGTTTAAGACTACCCTGGTTTCAGCACTAAGAAATACAATATTAGGGAAGTAATACAAATAAGGAAATTAGGAGAAAATAGGGATACTTAGTTGTTGGTTTTTCCTTTCCAGGGCCTTTCATACCTGCATTCTTCATCACTTTTGATGAGGGGATCAGAGCCTACTGTACCCACGAGGAACTTTGGACTAAGCAGAGGCAGACGAACGTGCTGCAGCACCTATGAGATAATAGACACTATTAAAGATATGAGCTCCCATCTGCAAGATATTTAAGAGAATGCATGACCCATGCTCACCTACTGTGTTTGGGATCTAACTGAAAGTTATAAATATGGAAGAAAGAGAGAGGGGAGGCATAAAAAGTAAATGAAATTAACACAAATCACTAATTCAGTAACGTAATTAATCGGAAAATTCAAAGCACACTAATGTCACTTCAGAATGCTTTAAATTTTCAGCATAAGCTCTTCTATAATTAGGGTAAACAACTGGACTCAAACTCATTAATTAACATTCCAGAAGCATATCCTGTTAACTTGTAAAAGACCAGTATCATAATAACAAGAGTGGGTCTTAAACATTTCACTCAGTGACCACTTATACCTCTTATCATCTCTTTATTTTTCCAAGTGAGGTGGGATTTCCAAGCTATAGCGAAGGGAAGCATGATAATTAGCAACCTTCCTTTCTTTTGTTTATTACTTGTGCTATAATCCAAACCTACAGTTGATACAAAATAGAGGGTGTGGCAGTTTGAGATTATTTTATGAATCCAAAAAAGAGAAAGATTATGTTTGTGAACTAATCTATTTCTCTGGGTGTGACATCTTTTGATTGCATTAAATTTGGCTGAGAGTCCTTTGATTAGATTATTTGATAAGATTGCTTTGGGCTTTTGATTTGACTAGGTCAGTTGAGTCCCCGCCCCCTTGTTGGGTCTGATATAAAGGGACACTCACAGAAACAGGCACAGGAAGAGAGAGCTCTGTCATTTTTTGATCCTGCCATGACAGAAAGAAGACTCAAACAGCTGAGGCCCCAGGTAGAATTAAGCCATTTGCCTGCTAGCTTACCATCTGAATTTGGGAAGAGAGCAGAACAGCAGAGACTGATATAGGAAAGAAACAAGCCCTTTGCCAGGAGTGACAGAACTACAGGATCACTTAAGCATGAAGCCTTTAGAGGATGGACCCACGGGAAAGGGTGAGCCTGAAGGCAAAGACAGAGACCAGCCAGAGATCGGTGGCCATCTTGCTTCAACACATGGCAACTGACTTTGTTGAGAAAGCACCTCTTTTGGCTGGACTTTTTATGGTCTTGGAACTGTAAGCTTTTACCCCAAATAAATTCCCTTTATTAAAGCCAACAGATTTCTGGCATTTTGCATATGCACCCCTTTGGCAGACTAATACAGAGGTCAAGCAAAGGAGCACAAAAATTCATAACAATAAACAGTCAAAATGCTTCTAGACACATTTCCTTAATTATTTGAAAAAAAAATGAGATTTCTGCAGTCTAATATAAGGGAGAGTGATATTTGTTTGTTTCAAGTCAAATTCATATTATTTGACTTGTACAATGCAGTTTCTTAGAAAAGCATTTCCATCATTACCTGGGGTAATTGAGGACGTCTTTCTTGAATACTGTATTTGACCCAGGCCATCACTGCATTGAAGACCTGTTCTTCACTGCGAACGTTTAGCTCATCACTAGATATTATATCAATGAGTTGATTGGCTGGAAGCAACATGAACTCTTCACTTTCCATCACCTGTTTAAAGTTAGGTAAGAATGAAAGAAAAAAAATTGTGATCATGTTTGATTTATTGTCTCAACATTTTTTTTTAGTTATAAAGTAAAGCTCTATTCCACAATGAAGCTGAAGTTCACTACAATACCAGAGGATAAGAAAAATGTTTTTAAAAAGGGAACAAAGGTGAATACAGAGGACACAGTAATAATTTAGGAAAAACAATCATTTGTGATTCAAGTAATTTAAGAAAAACGAATTACCTTTTTTTCCCTCAAGTAAGGGAATCATCAAAATTTTTATATTCAAAATAAACCAAACTAACTACAGCAAATTAAAACTCCAGGAATATAAACAGCAGATAAAAAATCAGGAAAAGCTTCAGAGGAAGGTTAGTTGCAGAAAGGGCAGTGTTTAGAGCAGAAACATCAAAGTGCCCGTTTAAAAAAAGGAATAAATCAGCAATTCTGCAGGCAAGAATGAATATGAGGAGAGAATTAAAACAATGAAAACCTTTGACGACCAATCCATTCGATACATATGCCAATGAGAAACTACAAACACACCAATAATTAATCTTTACCCAAGGCTAGGGAATTGTGAGAAATGGAGATGAAATGGCAACACGGATATTACCCTCTGGTGCAGTCCAATCACAAATTCCAAGATCTCGCCAGACTGTTCTTCAGTGTGTAGAGTGAAAGGGACAGGGTGCTATGCAGAGGAGAGCAGTTGCTTCTACCCTCCATGTTATTCTCAGAAGATTAAGAAGATTAAGCTACATGGAATGTCCATTAGTGCAGGCAGGACATGGTTAAGAGCTCAAATTCCTACTTTGCTACCTCTCATGCAGAAGACAGATTCTCTCGGGTAAGGGTTATTTTCATTCTTATCAAAAAGTCCAAACATTTAACAGGATATGAGATAAATCATAACAATAATTTGAATATTTGATTAAGAATGTTTTTCCCAAGTACATTAGAAAACAATGTGAATCTCAAAACAGCTAAGGGCCATGAAGTCAGTTATACCTATAACAGAAAATACTAATGGGCACTTCAATTTTTATAGCACACGTCTTCAAATCATCTGAGTGAGACAACTTTCTGGGGTTCAGGAAATTTTTCAATTTTAGCTGAGGTTGCTTACCCAGCTAATTTAGTAATTAGAATGATAGCATTTTACTCTGTGTAAGGTTGCCAGATTTACTGAATAAAAATACCGGAAAGTATTTGAGACATACTTATACTAAAAAAAATATTGTTTATCTGGAATTTGAATTTAAAGGGGCATTTTGTATCTTTTCTGGCAACCCTACATTGGGGGATATAAAGTCTAGAACCAACTTTGGAGCCTAGTTCTATTAAGTGTACTGTCCTCTACAGCTTGCAAAAACTTTAGCCATGACTGCATCTTACATTCCAATCTTTCTCATTTTCCTTTCACTCTGATTTCTTCACTCATGTACAAATATAATTTATCATATATCTCTGTGAAGTGCCTTAACATTCTTCTTGGATATTGTGAGAATAAACCAAATGCTATATAAATATCAATGATCAGCAAGTTTAACAATTATTTAATAAACCAGTAAGATATTAAAAAAGTCACTTACTAGAAACATGAGGTATCCAGATAATATGAAAAATCATGTCAGAAAATATTTGTTTGGTACTTACTAAGGACAGAATAAAATTAATTCTTTAACTAAGGACAGAGAATAAAATAAATACTTTTGATAGACAAAGTTTGGATAAAATGCCACTTCTTTTTCCACTAATAAGAAAAAAAAAACAAAACTAATGAAATACTATTAGGACAAATCTTACACTGAAGTCTAACCTTGCACCAAAAACCAGGTTAAGAAAATAATGCTTCAAAGCATCTAGTCTTAAATAAGAGTTTAGAGAAATCCTGAATTTTAAGTCCCATACTATTGTTAATCAGTTTATTTTAGTTTCTTTAGATGAATGCATACTATTTGAAGAATGAAGACAATTTAAAACAATTAAACAAGGGTAAATAAGAAAACTCATTTAGAGTTGTTCTAATAGAAGAGAATGATGAAGTTACAGCTGTTAAGTTTCAAGACATCTTTTTAATTTATGTTTATGCACAAGAATAACACTGTATGAATCAAGCTAGGTCAAATGTAAATAGAAGGAAATTAAATACAGATTTAAGTTTGAAAATAATTTAAATGAATCACAAGTGTTGAGCCTCAAATGGTGACTTTGTTTTTCATATTGTGGAGCCATTCTAGTCCATGAACAAGGGTAAGGTTTCCTCACTGGGTTTTCATTAATGGTATCTATCGGGTACACTTTGGAGGCAAGGTTAGAACCGGAAGGGAGTAAATCCCCATGATATATACAAGAGACCAACAAGGCTCTTGAGAATTTTATACTAGCAGAAACATTGCCAGTTTTGACGGAAAAGGATGAGAGAGAGGACAAAATGAAAGAAAAATGTTGGATTCCTAAAATTCTAACAGGCAGGAAACAGGCCAATAAAACTACTCAGCTGAAAACATGTGCTACCATTCATGAAAAAAGAAAGGATGACTCTGAGGGTAAAGCCATAAGTCGAGAGGGTGGAGCCAGGAGCCATAGAGAATTATTCCCAGGCCTTAAAACACAATGGAGCTTGCCTTATAGGGTTTTGAAATTGCTTGGGACTGGTGTCTCCTTTTTTTTCTTTTTCTATTGTCTCGCTTTTTGAATGAATGTCTGTAAATGTTTCCTATCTCTGTCACAGCATTGTGTTTCAGCAGCAGGTAACTTGTTTTCTAGTTTCACAGATGGACAATTTTCCCCAGATGGATCATAACCAGAGTCTCACCTACACCTGATTTAGATGGTGAGATTTTGGATTTTGAGATGATATTTAGATGAGACTTTGGATTCTGAGTTGATGTTCTAATGGGTTGAGATATTGGGGGATGTGGGGATGGGGTGAAAGTATTTTGCATATGGGATGGGCATGAATCTTTGAGGTTCAAAAGGCAGACTGTGGTAGATAGATGAATTTTTGTCCAAAGATGTCTATATGGCTTGAATGGTACTCTCCCAAAAAGATACGTTCATGTTTTAACCTCTGGTCCCATGAATGTGGCTTTATTTGGAAATGAGGTCTTTAAAGATAAGATTAATTAAGATGAAGCCAAATTGCATTAGGGTGGGCACTAATCTAATATGACTGGTGTCCTCATAAGAAGAGAGAAATTTAGAATCTGACACAGACAGACACAAGAGATAAGACAGCCATGTGAGGATGGATGTAGAGATTGTAGTGATGTGTCCACAAACCAAGGAATGCCAAGGATTGCCAACATATACCAGTGGATAGAAAAGACAAAGAAGGATTCTCTAATACAGGCTTCATAGGGAGCATGGCCCCGCTGACACCTCGATTTCAGACTTCTGCCTCCAGAATTATGAGAGAATAAATTTCTGTTCTTTTATGCCACCCTGTTTGTGGTACTTCATTATGAAAGCCCTAGGAAACTAAGACAATGCCCATGTTCTAATTTGTTATAGCAGCAATAGGAAATAAATACATTTTACATTACCATAAGCAATGCTGAGAGTTATAGTTGCACCATATTTTTGTAACCCTGTGGAATTGTCTGACTTTTAAATTTTAGCCCAGTACATAGTGGTTTCTCATTGTGGTTTTATTTTATATTTCTAAGATGCTAAATAATGTTGAGATTTTTTTTTCACGTGCTTACTTGCCAACTTGCCATCTATATAATTTTGTTGATGAAATGTCTGTTCAAACATTTTGTCCATTTTTGTATTTTTTATTG